>JAJONR010007407.1:0-57034 GCA_029582245.1 Solanum etuberosum
CGATTTAAAATTATAAAAGATATAAAACTTAAATACTAATAATAAATTTAATTAAAACTTGAAATCTGAAATATTTAGTCATTAGGATGACACTACAATATATATATATATATATATATATATATATATATATATATAATATTTTAAATAGTCAATTATTCTATAAAGTTATTTAGTGAATTTAACGAGTTATTATGACCGTGCGAAGCACGGCTAAGTTCACTAGTTGAGGAATAAATATAAACCTTTCTTGTTAAAAAAATCAATTGTTATTACTAAAGACAGATGATGGATTTACTAGATAGAGGAAAATGAATCACCTTACTTATAAGATTACACTGAATAGTAAATATGTTGTTATTTTATCCAAAAAAATAATAGTTTTTGACTTTCTTGTATAGAAAATAAATAGTGAAAAGACTTGTTACTTGAGTGAACTCTTTGTACGTGTCTATTTCTATGATTAATGCTTTCGTACGACGAATCATATGTTCCTACTCTATGTGGGGAAGGGAAACTAAGGAAAATGAAAATACTAAAGAAGAAAATTAACTACTTGTAACAATCTATATGACGATTTTTTATTTTAAAATATTTAATTTCATTATAATTTTACATAACTTTTCACGTATTCAAAATAATAATAATAATAATCAAATTTTAAGATTTGAAGTGATATTTTATCTACTAAATAAACACCTTAATCAATCTTCTAGTCTTTACAAATATACCACTCCCAATTGTTTTATCTTATGACTCTTTTCTTTTTAGTCTGTTCTAAAAGAATGACATATTTTAACATTAGAAACAAGGAGTATTTGATTTTTAAAAAAACTAGGCTTCACTCTCCACAGTACTTATCACCAAACAATATTTCCACTTACAAAATGATCTTTTCATATTTCTTATAAGGACATAAAACTAAAAATAATAATCTGAAAATACTATCAACACATATTACGTCAAAGGAAAATATCAGGATTTGAAACTAATAATAGAAAGATACACCTGCATTGTATATCTTACAGAACCACATGATTGTGTTCCTATAAGAATCAAATGAGCTGACAAATTCATGTGCACGTTGCTTTTAACATTTACATATACTACATAATTTTTGCCTGCAAAATACTCCTAACATCAAAAAATGATGGAAAAAAACAGGCATAGCTGACTTTTCCCCTTCCCAAATAGCTGCTGCATTCTCCGTCTTTCCACTTTGTTAATGTTTACACTATGTTCTTCCTACATCTCCAACAATTATTTTACTATCACAAATACATGTCAACTGAATTGCAAGAGAAAAACAGACCACATCATGGTAAGAAACAAGCTCTACGTGTCCTCCTTCTCAGCATAGATGAAGGCATGAATAAGGGTCTGAGCGTATTCCACTTGATCTTTCGTCCCTGATAAAATAGCAGTGCCGTATGCAGAACCAGCTACAGGATCATGAATTACTACCTTAGCACCTGAAATCTGAATACCAAACACAAATGTTAACTTACCTTACCTATAAGAAAAACAGAGTTTCCTAGAGCAAACTGACCTACCCTGTTTATATGACGAAGGTTGCTAGAATCCTCTCCATAAACATATTTTATATACATTTCAGGAATTACAACTTCAACAGTGGTCCCTGGCAAATTAGGTGCTGCCTCACTGCAACAGATAGTTTAACAGAGTGGATACACAAAGTGATGGCAAAATATGCAAGGGAAACGATTAAGGACAAATTAAACAAGAATACGAATCAATTAAGAAAAAATAGGAGGAATGTAGGTCCAAGAACTTTCAAGTCAATTGTTCAGATTCTACACCCCTTTCTCTTTAATCCCACTAGCAACGAATCGAGCACCTCAAGTATCTCCAACAGACTTCTTATACAATTGTCAAGTTTCAAGTTTAATTAAGGACCTAAATTATCTCCAACACAAACTTTACAACTCAACTCTAAAAACAGTTGACCCATAAGCACTGCAAACATTTACTGACTTGCCTTTTAAGTTTTAGGTGGATATTATTCTTACAAGAGACGCTCCCTCTAAATACAACATCCCCATCCTAGGTAGCATTGTTTTACTTTTCAGTAAAGGATATCTCATAATGTAATATATGTATCTATCTAGAAACCCTGTTTATAGAACTTTACAACTTAAATGCAAATTACAGGAAAGTGAAGAACTTAACAGACCTACCCTCATCCAGCTCAAACGGCAGAGCTACATACTAACGTTTGCCCAATTTTTATAAAGGTCCAGCTGCCAAAACCCAGGTTAACAGAATTTGAAGACTGCAATAGCATATCCTCTATGCTGACTCTTTTATGACCACCTCTTAACTTACTTCCACACGGATACAAGTTCTTTTACATGGTTTGTCTAGGTTGTGCATACCAAGATATATAACTTTCCCAAAAAATGGAAAACAGTGAATTGAGTTCATGCTTCTGGATAGCTTTTAAATTCATATTAGCATCTGAAAATCATTTATGCATCATTAGCTTCATGGCTGTAGCCTGCGATGAACCTAATTAAGCCGCAACCAACTAATTGCCCACTACTCTCACTTAAAGCTGCACAAGGAAGATCACACTAGTTTCCCCAAAAGGAAATAAGTTTACCCAACTAAATCAGAAACTGGTGGTCCGGCACCAACAGGGAAACCAGTATCCCTTTAGTACACCCAACCCAGCCCTCCCCTGGGAGATTCAATGGATGGCTTCAAGTTATTTGTAGTGATCCCAATCTCCTAAGCAACCTAATACATTAGATCCAGGCAGAGGAAAACAAGTTACCTGGCACTGCTACAATCAGCCACCCCAGCTGTATATCTTGAATTGACTGCCTGGATAAAACAGCAAAGTAGAAAAGTAAATAGTCAGAAATGCAACCCTGTCATAAAAACGTATCAATAATTTATGTTTACTAGAAAGAGCCCCAACAAACCTGAGGACCCCATCTTCCAGGTGAAGGAGGTCTATCAAAATACGGAGCATGCCCTTGTCTCTCATAGCCATAGAAATGGGGAGCACGATCTGAATAAAACATTAAAGTCTAAATCATGTAAAATTGCAGGCAACAGTTCATACCGTTTGGGTGGAATACCAAGTATGTTTCATACCGTGAGGGTAGCCAACAGGTGAGTGGTAACTAGGAGAAGCAGGATCGTGCCTTGGCCTGAATGATGGGGATGGAATTTCAGAGTAAGGGGGGAAATGCGGAGGGGCAATAGTTGAAACATGTGGTTTCACAGGAAACATTGCATCACGAAGCCTACAAGTAATTTGGAACAAAGCATCCTGGACAGACTGCATGCTCCCAATGACCTGTAGAGAATTCAAACAACAGGAACCAATTGGCAAAATTCCCTCAGTAAAAAACACACACGAAAGGAAGATAACAAGGGTGCACTCCTTCTCATTTATCTTTTTCACATAGCGCTTGTGAAGGTAAGTTCCACCAAGTGAGCCAGAATGCAACTCAATTTATATGAGATACAAGTTCAGATAGTAAATACAAAACACAGAAATGGAAAACACGTCTCTTTGATGATCATCAATGAAACACTTTGACTAGTCTATCTGATACTAACTTACATCATAAATGCTACTCCCTCCCCACCCCTGCCTCCAAGAAATGCAAGTTATATAGAGGTAGAAATGCAACTCACTTTATTTGAGATAGATATTTATCTACTAGAAATCTAAAAAATACAACAACAGCTTATAAAGTGTAGTCAGGAAATCTAACAAATACAGAAACAGAAAATATGTATTTCCAATGATCATCAACAAAACACTATGATTTCTCTATCAGAACACTAACCTCAATGTAACAACTCCCCCCTCCCCCACCACCAAACAACCCAAAGCGAAAATTCCAGGGAATGAGTTATATAGCTGAGGTACCATATATATAACTAAGCTATATAAGCATATTGGAAAAATTGGAAAAATTTCAGACAAACACTCAAAGACAACCTAGCTGAGATGTGAAGTTTTACATATATTTTAGAATAAACTTCAAGGAAAATCTGTATCTACCTGTAAAACTTCTTCTGTGTGGGAACCGTATTTTGGAGATTGTTCTCTGGGAAAAATACGAATGCTAGCACCAGTGACTCGTCGCAATTCAGCAATTAGGATACCTCCATTACCAAAGAGACAACTCATGTGACGTGCATGTACCAGAAGCCTTGATACAACTGCAGCTCCTGGTTCAAATCCAATCTCAGCAATTCTGCCCTGGACACGCATAAGAGCTTCCTGAGCAGGGGAATGTCTTTGCTCCAGGTTCTGCAGGAATAACAAAGAAGCTGATCTCAATATAGCTTTGCAAGGATAGAGTAGCGAGGCTAAAAGATCAACACCAGTTCTTTCCGACACCATTATCAATTGAATAAGTTTTAAAAATCTACAAATTGACTCTATGCAGCAGATAATATGACAGCGAAGTGACACAAAAAAGAAGTGAGCAAATCACTTTAACATACGAAATGCAAGTGGGTCTGTGAGAAAAGGCAGAAACAGTTGCTTAGTTAATGGTCAGCCTACGCACCTCTCTTGCAGATATCACAACAATTCTTTCATCTAAATCAGATGCCGAATCAGCAACCTTGACAGATGCACCAGTTTCAGTCTGCATCACCCTAATAATTGAGCCACCTTTTCCTATCAAATTTCCAACCTTGTCAACCGGACATAACACCTTAAACACGACCTCTTCCTCCAAGACCATCCTGTGGTTGATTCCAGCACTCTCAACACCAGAACTCCTCGAGAACTGCTCGGGCGTGTGATAACCAGTTCCATTTTGTGACATCCCTGAAAATTTGGGGGTAGAGGGATTTACTAAATCTACCCTTGAGTTATCCTGAAGGCAGCTTGAAACAGACAACAGAGCTTTTCTCACAGTTGAAAAGCTTCCAGTTATCTGCACACAAAGATATCCCCTCAACAGTCAAAACATATACAGAGTAACGTAATCATACAAGCAAAACAGAGATGATAAAATGAACAAAAATCAATCTCATATAAAGCTAAGAAAGCAACCCGGCATGTGCCTCTGCTATAATGACATTCAACATAATCCTCACAGACATACACACGTATACTTGAAGCAGAATTACTTAGTACTAGGTAGAGGTATTGGATTATTGGGAGCACACTTGGTCTCTGGTAGTTGTTTAAAAGGATCGACTACCGCATCTGTTTGTCATCTACTAAATCAGCCTGCTCTGGTGGTGCAATTAGAAAAATAAAGATGTAGAAGGAATAGAGAAACATGGACCTATCCCACTATTCTAAAGGTTGGTAACTTCCCCATGTTGTAAAACTTCCCATAAACCCTTAGAAACTGCTGTCCATCACAACAACTGCTGAAAATCGTCCTTGATGGAAGCATGATTATATATATGACATTTGATCAAGGGTCCGTAAGCAAATTACTTCTTTGAACTCCATACCATCTAAGAGTGAGGTTCTGAGTGCTTAAAAGGTCTTTGGAGTAGAAAAGACTCACCGGAACACGGCTGGAAAATGCCGCCGACTCCGACTACTCCGTGACAATGGATGGAGGTATGTTGATCATTTATTTTCGCTACACTATTGCTCTGCGATGTATAACATTTGGTATCAGAGCAATACTTTTAACCTCTGCGTTGTTTGATTTTTGGAATTTGCAAAAACCACTCAAAATGGTCTTAATTTTAGATCTTGTTTTGAAACTTTTGAAGTATTCTAATGGTAGAAATCTTATGGAAATCAATTTTCTAGCAATCTGCAATTTTAAATGTTGTTTTTGGTGTCTTTAACAGGTGAACAGGAACTGAGTTTTCAAACGGGTCGAACGACCCGTCAAGAGGAAGAAGACAACCTATATAGTGTGTTGTGTTGCACTATGGTTGAAGTCTTGAAGTTTTGCCTTTATTCGTGTACTGCACCCACAGTCACTTATAACTTTTTGTCTTTTATTTATGTAACGTAAACTAATAAAGTAATAATAAAAGGCAAAGAGACTGCCGTTTTGGTTTCAGTGTGTCAGTGGGTCACGCAACTAGTTAGTAGGTCTCTAATTTTGTTTTATTATATTTATGCAGTTACTTAATTTTGTTTGGGCTAAATAAAGATAAATGATTTATCTGTTGGAGTTGTCTTTCTTGAATTGAGCAAACTTTTTTTTGATGACAAGGGAAACCGCAGCCGCTACCCTTTTGGTGCACACAGGTTAAAACCCCCGCTCCTATGCAATGGCTCGCAAACCACACAAGAGAGGTAACCCGCACTAGGCAAGCCCGATGCGACGAGCTTGACCTAGAAGGCAAGCCCGGTGCGATGAGCTTGATCTAGAAGGCGAACCCCTTGCTTTCGTTGGCAAGGGGTTTCGATCATATGCAATTCATTAGGTTTTGAACCAAATAGCTAATTCGTTCAGAACTCAGTTGACTGTTTCACCCTCACGGTACTACTTCGCTATCATCCACCCAGGAGTATTTAGCCTTGCAAGGTGGTCCTTGCTGATTCACTATTATGTACTTAATAAATTATTATGTCTATTGTATGTAATATTTGTGTCTCTTTACATATTCAGATTTAAGCACGTGAAATTTAAGTTCATTGCATAATGTTCAGCAATAAATCTTGTATAAGATTTTGATTTAATGTCTAGCGGTTCTTATAATTTTGTTTGATTGAGATTTAGCCACAATTATCTTGGTTAAATAATATTGGATCAAATAAGGGAATTATACATATTAAATAAGGATCAATATCTGAGTGAACTATAATTTTATTTGATTGAAGATTAGCCACAACATCTTTAATTGGATAAAATTTTAAAGTTATGGAACACAAAAGAAACTTTAGATATTAGAATTGTGATAAATTATGCACGATATAATAACTCAAAAACCTTTATTGTTGGATCGCATATATTTTTATTTTATTTTTATGATAAGGGAAACCCGTAGCCACTACCCTTTGGGTAAGCACGGGGTAAAACCCTCGCTCCTATGCAATGCTCGCAAACCACACAAGAGAGGTAACCCGCACTAGGCAAGCCCGGTGCGACGAGCTCGACCCAGAAGGCAAACCTCTTGCTTCTGTTGGCAAGGAATTTCGAACTTGAGACCTCCAACATGGAAGTCCCAAGACCAAACCACTAGGCCACCCCGAAGGGTTATTTGGGTTGCATATATAATTAGGATAAAATATTAAATACTTCTCATAATTACACACATGAATTATGAATTAAAGATAGAATAATTAGGATAAAATATTAAATACTTCTCATAATTACACACATGAATTATGAATTAAAGATAGAATATCATGCTAGTAAATTGATAATTTTAATCATAAAGTGTGAAACTAATTGAATTAAAAATTTATCCCACAAGCAATTTTTATGTCCGTAGATTCAATTTTCTATTATTTGCCTCAAATTTATGTTAAGTATGTACGTATATTTTTGCAGTTATGCAACTTGCAAATTTCTCGCATATTTGTGATATTCCTGAATTGAATGGTGAGAACTATGAGATCGAGAAGGAGAGAATTTTCCTTCACTTAGGGTGCATGGATATTGATTTATGCTATAAGGAAAGACGAACCATCTATTAATGAAATCAAAACTCAAGATGAGATTGGTCTTCGTGAACAATGGGAGTGCTACAACCGTGTAAGTGTTATGTTTATTAAGACCAAAATCTTAGATGGTATTCATGGTTCTGTTAGTATAACAATGTCAAGGCATTACTAAAGGCTATTGATGAACAATTTGAAACTTCAAATAAGGCACTTGCCAGCACCTTAATTATGACATGCTCATCAATGAAGCTCATCAGTGTGAGAGGTGTGCGTGAGCACATCATAAAGATGCGAGACTAAGAGGCTCAACTAAAGACTCTTGAGGTCGAAATGTCTGAAACTTTTCATGTGCACTATACATTGAATACTCTGCTTGCACAATAAGATCTCTTACACATAAGGATATATGGTCTATTAATGAACTTATTGCCAAGTCCGCTCAAGAGGAAGGTCGAGGAAGCAGGAGAAAGTGCATTCATGACTACTCAAGAAAAGAAGACCTATCAAGCCAATAAGAAATGGAAAGGAAAGGCACCACTTGAAACTTACATCAAGAAAGAATCCAAGTGTCGCTTATGTAGAAAGAAAGGGCACATAAAGCAGGATTCTGTCAAGTATCAACAATGGCTTGTGATGAAATGCACTTCAATCTCTCATGTTTGCTATGAAGCTAATATGATTGATGTTAATCATAACACGTGGCGAATTTTCTCAAAAAAAAATAATAACACGTGGTGAATTGATTCTACTTCTACAATCCATATTACGAATTCCTTGTAGGATTTAAGAAACCTGCGAAAGACAGTGGGAGCTGAAGCATCTATTCATGAAACATGATGCATTCGCATGTGGAAACTATTGGGACATGTAATTTAGTTCTTAGTAGTGGTTTCATTTTAGAGTTAGAAAAAGCCTTTTATGTTCCCAACTTTCTAGGAATTTAATTTTAGTATCAAGACTTGTACCTTTAGGATATTCCTTCTTTTTAAAAGACAATTCCAATCTATTTTATAAATCTAAACTTATTGGATATGGTACATTGTATGATGGTCTTTTCTCTCTTAATTTACAAAATGATTCCACACATAATGTTATGCATGTCCAAGTTATATCTTGGAGGAGTGCCAAACAAACTTCGATTACTACTTCCACAATGGAGGTTGAGTTCGTTTCTTATTTTGAGGCTACCTCACATGATGTATGGTTGAAGAGTTACATATCTAGGCATCGACTCTTATCTCTAAGCCATCAAAGTTAAATTGTAACAATTCATCTGTTGTCTTTATGGCTAAGATAACAAAAGTGGAAGTCAAAGTAAGCATATTGATATCAAGTTTTTAGCCATAAGAAAACATGTTGAAGTTAAGAAAGCATCTCAAACTCATTGCTAAAGGATTCGCTCAAAAGGAAAGAATTGATTACACTGAGACCTTTTCTCCTATGTCTAAAATTGATTCCTTGCGTATTATATTGGTATTAATAGCCCATTTTGATTCAGAATTGCAACAAATTATGTAAAAACCACATTTCTCAATGGTTATCTGGAGGAAGAGGTTCATATGAAACAAACTGAAGGATTCTCCTCTAGTAATGGTGAGCACTTGTTGTATTTAAATGGTGAGCAAAGAAATCCATCTATGAACTAAAACAAGTCTCACGTCAATGGTATTTGAAATTTTATAATTGTATCTCTTCATTCGACTTTGTTGAGAACATTATAGATCAATAGATATACCGGAAGGCCAGTGGGAGTAAAATATGTTTCTTAGTTCTATATGTGAATGATACTTTACTTGCATCTAATGATTAGGAAATGATACATAAAGTGAAATAATTTCCCTCTAAAAATTTTGATATGAAAGACATGGGTGATGCGCCTTATGTCATTGACAGTAAGATCATCGAGATAGACATCAAGGTACCTTAGGTCTATCTCAATATGCCTATATCAATAAAATTTTAGAGAGGTTTTGAACAAAAGATTGTTCACCAAGTGTAGCTCCTATTGTAAAAGGTGACAAGTTCAAGTTGAATCAGTGCGCGAAGAACAATCTTGACAGGGAACAAATGAAGGACATTCCATATGCTTCTATTGTTCGAAGCATAGCATTTGTTGTTGGAATGTTAGGAAGGTATCAGAATAATACAAGTCTTGACCACCGAAGAGCTGCAAAGAAAGTCTTAAGATATCTTCAAGGGACAAAGACTACATGCTTATGTACAAACAACCAGATGACTTGGAAGTCATTGGCTACCCTGATTCTGACGCTGCTCGCTGTGTTGATTCACAGAAATAAACTTCAAGATACATTTTTACATTAGCTGTTGAAGCTATATCTTAGAGGAATGCCAAGCAAACTTTTATTACTATTTCCACTATGGAGGTTGAGTTTGTTTCTTATTTTGAGGCTACCTCATATGATGTATGGTTGAAGAATTTCATATTTGTGCTAAGAATTGTCGACTCTATCTTTAGCCATTAAAGTTAAATTGTGACAATTCAGTTGTTGTCTTTATGGCTAAGAATAACAGAAGTGGAAGTCAAAAACAAGCATATTGACATCAAGTTTTTAGTCATAAGAGAACATGTTAAAGATAAGAAAGTGGTCATTGAACTGATGTTAACTGATCCTATAACTAAAAGCATGCCATTGAAGAAATTTAAGGATCATGTAGCCACAATGGGACTTAGTTCCACTATGTAAAATTTCATTGTAACAACAAATATTGTTGAAACTCTATTTATATGATATTTCTCGTATTTGTAATTGTGTGCACATTCACTTTATTTTGAGAAATATCGCTAAATTATGGACCTAGAATAAACATCGAGTTTATTCATTAAGTAATATGGGCTAAGGCTTAGATGCATAATGCATAGTGATACATGGACGATACTACTTATCTTTAGAGGAAATATCGCTATGATTGTGTATAATGTTTCATTCATGGGATTAGAGTATATAGGAACCAAGTGGGAGAATGTTAGCAATTTCTGAAATGGCTTGTATGACATGGACCTATCCCACAATTCTAAAGGTTGGTAACTTCTCCATGTTGCAAAACTTCCCATAACCTCTTAGAAACTGTTGTCCATCACAGCAACGACTGAAAACCGTTCTTGATGGAAGCACGGTTATATATATGACATTTGGTTCAAGGGTCCCTAAGCATATTACTTCTTCAAACTCCATACCATCTAAGAGTGAGGTTTTGAGTGCTTAGAAGGTCTTCAGAGTAGAAAAGACTCACCGAAACATGGCTGACAAAAGTCGCCGCTGCCGACTACACCGTGACAATGGCGGGAGGTATGTTGATCTTTTATTTCCATTGTGTTATTGCTTTGTAATGTCTAACCTTTGGTGTCAAAACAATACTTTTAACCTCTGCCTTGTAGAACGAATAGAAGGATTAGGAAATTGAGGAGTTGGTGATATTATTCTACTGTTCTTATCAACTTTTGAGGTGACGAGAGCCAAACTTAGAGGTGGAAGGATCAAATGATAGTAAGATCTCTGTTATTCTATCTATATGTACTTTGCAAGTAAGGTGGGTCTTCTGTCTCGTGCATGCACCTCCTTGCCCTTCGAGTAAGAGTCCAAGGGTGCTCTTTGGATGTTGTCAAGTGCACTTTGGTTATGAAGGTTAATAAAATCAGTCAGTACATTCCCTCCAACTCAATCAAGTTCCGTACTTCCAAAAACATAGTCCCTTCGCTCAATTTTTCTTGATCTGCTTCAACTCTGGACAGTTCTAAATAACTTACTTCCTTAATAGGCAGAACTTACAATCTTCATATAGTGAATTTGCCAGAAAACATACTGCTATGTGATATTTTCAATTAGATATAACATCTTTACTGGCTCCTTTTTTTGTGTTCCAATTATTATTTCAACATATCTCTACAAACTCAAGTATATTAATCTATATTCCACTTTTTCCTCCAATCTCCATTTTGGATACACTGTGAAACTATTTTGGACAGGTGAGTACACAAGACAATCAGAAAGGAACTTCATTTATTCCACTTTTTTGAGTATTTAGTTAATTACACATTGGGAGAATTCTCTCTTTCTTCTGGTGTTCCTTTAGGTACATGGAAGTTATGAGCACGACTAAATTACCAATCAAGCATAAAACTCGACTTCAGTACATAGAGAAGTGTTCAGAGACAGTAACATGAAATCTGCAAGTGAACAAATAAATAATTGAATTCAAGACAACTGGAAATTAGAAAGAAAGTGCATTGCCTGAATTAACTCGTCACCAGGTAATGCACAAGCAGGCATCTGATCTTTAGGCAAAACCCTAACTTGAGCTCCAGTCTCCTGTCTTATCTTCTCAATAATCTTTCCCCCTTTTCCCAGCACGCTTCCAACCTGATTACTCGGTGCTAACAGCCTACAAACCACCACTCCCTGTGGACTCCTCACATCACTAAATTCATCCTTTCTCCCTTCTCCTTCCGATTGAACCGCATTCCCCTCCTCATCCACTTTCAAAATCCTCTCAAGTACTCTAATCAACGCCCGCTGAGCCTGGGATGATGACTCATCATTGACAGCCGAATGAGGTAATTCTTCAACATTGAAACCACCAGCATCCGAGCTGGTTTGATCTTTCTTCGTTGAGTCAGCTACAACAACGATAACACGCTCATCGCAGCCGGCTAATGAATCATCAATGCGAATCTTAGCACCAGTCTCCTCTCTGAGCTGTCGGATTATGGCTCCACCTTTTCCGATTACACCGCCAGTTTTATCCGCCGGACAGAGGATTCGGAAGAATGCTTCACCGGGAGAGAGTTTCAGAAATGGCGGCGGTGGTGGTGGTGTACGAAAGGAATTGGACGGTGGAGTTGCCGAGGACGGCAGTAGTTGGTGGCGGCGCTTGGTGGTGGGAGTGGAAGTATCAAATGCGGTGGTGGTGTCCAAGTGTCGCTTGTGGGCGAAGGATGAGTCCATGAAAGAAGAAAGCGTCGAGAAAAGAGAAGCATGTAAGTGGACTTTTTTAATCCCCTATATTTTTGCTAATATATAATCATAAAAAAATATGGATAGATTTGGTATAAATATAGTGATTAATAATTAATTAGTATAAAAAAAAATACTCTCTCCGTTTCAAATAAAATGACATAGTTTAACTTAACACGAAATTTAAAAAAAAAATTCAATTTTATGATTCTAAATTGATAAAAGAAAAAAAAATATTCTAAATTAAAGTTGTGTCAAATATACTAAAATGTTTTATTAATCTTATGGCTTTAAATATATTAAGTAGAAAGTTGAAATTAAAGTATTATAAAAAAGAAAAAAATTATCTTTTTTAAACAGCATTCCTTTTTAAACCGGAGTACATGTTATATAAATTTTTCATAAGAATAAATGAGACAAAAAAGACTTTTTTTTTCATGATTAATTAAATTTGATAGATTCTCTTTCAAAAACAAAAAGTTCTGGTCGGGAAGAATAATATTAAAATCATTTATGTATAGTTTTAATTTAAGGTGTAACATTGTAGTGGTTCACTCTCCTTTCATTCAAGTAACTTTTGTACTTATTCTAATGTCCATATAAGGAACAATATTCTATGTTCTAATTTCTTAGTGACATATAACTGTAATTTTCTTTATTTGATAATATTTCAATTGCAGATATTTTATATTTTAGCAACACACACCTGTGATTTTCGTTATTTGGTAATAATTGAACTACAAAATATGCAATTTCTTTGTAACAAGTAGATTTTCTGATACTAGCAAGTGACCTGCTCTCGATATGCTACTTGGATAAATAGGTCGATGGAAGATATTTATGAGCATTCATATGTTAGTCTCTTCATAGTACATATATCTAAATTATTGAATCCCATAGACCTAAGAGATCATTTTCTAACCCTCGATGATGAAATCCATGCGCTTGCCACTGGTTTACACACAAGTCACTTAGCTAACATGGAAGTTCACATTACTTTCGTGACTCAAACTTGTGACCTAACTTAGCTGGCAATAAAGCTAAAATCCATATCTAAACTAAGTGAGACTACTACATTATTCAATGTTGTTGCCTCACAATGACAAATTCAATTTAATTTCAAAAAGATCTAAAAATATGATATACATAAACATTACCCCTACCTGAGAGGTTCTTTTCGAAAGACTCGACTCTAATAATTCTTAAGCCTACCTCTACTCCTCCTCAAGCCAACTACAGCCAAGCTCACACCTCCTAACCAGCACATCTACACCCAATAATACTAAGCTTTGATGAACGTTGCTTGGAGATCAACACCAAATAGAACTTGAATTTGTCGTAATTGTACGCTTTCAATTGTCTAAACTGAGCTGCTGAAATAACTAACAGTAGACTGGAAAATCAAAATCAAATGGAGACCAGCATCATGAGGTGCACCCTCAAGACCTTATTATTAACTATTGCACATCCGTTCAATAAATTAAAGAACAAACAAACATTGTACCCAAGTAATATCGCTTAGGTATAAATACACAATCGCAGCTTTATTCTTCAAATCTCATGATAAACTCAAAACTAAAGATAACATTACCTAAATGACCCGGTCATTCGCCATGCTATTGGATAAAAAGAGATAACAGCAACCATACAAAAGACTACTGAGCAAACACACATTCTTTTTTTCCATTTTAATTTCATGGATCCAGACGTCCATTGTGGAAAACTGCACACAACTGACTTGATGTGTTCTTACATTGTAGAAGACCACAGAATTATTTGCTTCTCAAGAATTTGGTCGATCCCTACAAAACTGCACATTTCAGCAAATCGCGATTATCGAGTCTCATCCTCAAGGTTGCGGAAACCAGCAACCAAATCATCATGAAGCTTCTGAAACTTGCCCACCAGAACATCCTCTCCTTCAGCTGGATCCTCAAACTTTTGGGACCTGTGAGAAATCGAGGTGTAAAAAAACAGGAAGAATGGTCAAGGGGAAGGGGTAAGGACAGGCAATGTATTAAACTGGCAGCATAGGGATATCTTTTTTATTTTTTTACTGGTTGCAGCATTGGGGACATATTTGCTAGACAAAGTAACATGATATCGTAGTACAAAGTCCATATCTAGGCAGTAACTTACACCAAACGGTAGAACAAATCTCCTAGACGGTGCTTAATGAGAGTGTAAGTGATTTTCTGTCCATCCATACCAGCTCCTCGTTCAACGGCCTGTGCAAAAGATTATAACAGAAAATGTTACAACGGAATCCCAAAATTCAATTTTCTCTACTTACTGGTCTCAAGTGACAATGTTTCAAAAGCTACCTAGAATCTAACTAAATGTGACAAAGGGAGATGTAAGAGCATAAAAATAACAATCATCATCAGTACATACCATTATCTATAGGAATGAGAAGAATGCAGTATGAAGGAAATACAGAAGGAAATACAGAAGGAAGATCTTAATGCAGTGAATGCTAAACTATCTTACCTGGTTGGCCAAGTTATAGAAGTGGATGATGTTGCGCAACATCCAAACAGATTTGTAGAAAGGGCAGAACTTATCATATCTGTCATAAGACAAAAAAAAGTGAGTCCATGACAATCCAATTCCTTCCAGAATAAGGCATCACCATTGATTTATACAACTTACGGCGTAAAAGCATTTTGTGCAAGGTAGTCCTCCCTTAAAAGTTTTGCAGTTTCCAAGGTAATCTTGTCTGTTTCAGCTAAAGCATCCTTTCCGACAAGCTGCAGAAGGCAAGATCCAATTTAGTGTATTCCCTCTCTGAGAAGAGAAGTAAGAAGATGCAAACCATCTTTTTATGCATTGCAAGATTACTACAGAATTGTGGGACATGTTTTTAAATATTTTGGGTCTAAAGTTGACTATGCCAAGAGACACACGGGAGCTTCTACAAGGTTGGTAAAAAAAGGGATCTAAGGGATGTTCACTCAACAGTCTAGAATGCAATTCCAGAGGCTATTTAAAGGTTTATATACAACATACCCAGTATAATCACAAAAGTGGGGTTCGGAGGGTAGTGTGTACGCAACCTTACCCCTACCTTGTGAAGGTAAAGAGGTTGTTTCCAATAGACCCTCAGCTCAAGTAAAGCATAATAAAATCAAGTAGGGAAAGGAAATATAGTGAAGCTAGGGCTGGGCATATATCACCAAAAACGAATTACCAAACCGGACAAATAATTTTGGTAATTTGTTTCAGTGCGGTATTCGGAGTAAAATTTCTGAAATACAGTATTCGGTACAATTTACTAATACCGTTCGGTATTCATTAGGATTCTTTTGCCCACCATTTCTTCCTAGAACACTGAACAGCCACACAAGAATAGCCGAACAACCATCATCTAATCTGAGTCTGACTATCTCAAATCGCTAATTTCAGGTTAGATACTCTCTTATGATTTGTTTTCTACCCTTTTTATCTTCTTGTATATTAGGGCAGCCTAAAGGTTGTTGCACGTTCTTCATCATGTTTTGATTCACGGATTCTGCCCTACATTTAGCTCGTATCTTAACTAGTACTTATAAATTATTTTGAATTTATGAGTGCATAATCTGACTAGGAACTATATCGTAGGTTAATTGTAACTGACAAATTTTTTTGCTCAAGGATTCCCTCGTTCTTGATTTCTAATTGCAAGTTGCCTCAGGTACTTTCTGGTTTCTTGCTAAATTTTAAAGTTTTTCTGGTTTCTCTTTTGTTGGCAACAGTACTTCTCTTGGAGTTTTAGATCTAAAACTTAAGTTCCAATGAGAAATCCAAAACTCATTGGTTCTGTGATGACTTTTTAGTTTTATTCACGATGTGAAAATTCTAATCTATTTTCCTATATTGTAGCTTGTGGAGGTGATAAAGATGTACTGTGTTTCAGTATCAATATATGGCTGACATTTTTTCTTCTTTTTTTCAGGTTCTTTCACATCTATGACTAAATCTTGATGGATTTTGGTGAGTAATAAGCCTTGATTTTGTGAAGGAATGAAGAACCCATACGGGGATGGGAAAGGAGCAATGGGACTGTTATAGACTTTTAATATTAGCCAGATTGTAAACATTAACTTAATTTCCTTTTTTAAGACTGAAACTTTGATTTTGTAAGACCACAACATATGGTATGCTTTGGAATTGAATGACTGGTTTTAGACTTTTAAATTTGGACCAGCAGGGGCACGAAAGAAGACTTCACCTAAGTTGAAAATGGCTGGAAAATTGTGCTGCTGCAAAGACAAGACAAACATGTTGATGTTACAAACTGATAGATCTCTCTTTTGCCATAACTATGCAGGCATTGTGTAGTGTTTACTTCCAGCAAATCATCAGTTTCATCTCTGTTGTAAATATACACATCATAGAACTAATTTAGTTGTCGAAGAATTAAACCTTCTACCCTAATCCTTGACCCATATCTTCCTATCTAGGGTCATATCCTCAGTAAGCTACAAGTGTGTCATGTCCTGTCTAATCACCTCCCCAATACTTCTTCGCATTTGGTGGATTATATAGAAAGGAGAAACTCTTTTAAAAAAAGGAAAATGTATCTAGTCTTAAGTTAAATTATATTTCTTCTAATCACTTCCCCTATACTTCTTCGCATTTGGTGGATTATATAGAAAGGAGAAACTCTAAAAAAAAAAAGGAAAATGTATCTAGTCTTAAGTTAAATTATATTTCTTTACTTTCTTTTTGGGGAAAGATGCAAATGTACATGAGAATGATGAAGTAGAAAATACAGTTGATTTTATAAGCTCTCTTCACAATCTGTGAAAGGTACTTTTGATGTACTCTGTTGTCTATATCAGCATGTTCTTGATATTGACTCTTCTATATAAGACTTTACCTTATAAAAAACAACTTCCTTTCATCATATTCTATTGTTTTGGCTTCTCTCTCAATACAGAAAGCCCATAGCGGCGCTCTGGGCTTCCTGTCTCTCAAATAAGCCCATCAAACCACAAATTTCTCTCTAGGCTCACTCCTTAGCATGTTGAACCTACTCTCACCTTTCATATCCAGGCCTGTTCTTCAGCTTGTTGAGCCTGATCTTTCTCTCTACATTAAGTCTACCCTTTATCTTCTCAAAGAAAAAAAAAAAGACGAAATATTTTGTCCATGTGTAAACCTAAGAACCAGGTTACAGGTGTGGGAAGGTGTTAGAGAAGTATACTTGCTTGTCATCATTTGTGCAACAGTGCAAGGGTCTCCAAAGGGGTTTATAATGTATTGGCACTCTACCCATCCTTAATATTTTGAATTGAATGCTCGGATTTTCTTTCCCCAATAGTTGCAAAGGTCAATAAACTAGGAAATTTAGAAGAACTTTGACATAAACTCCGGAACCAATGTTCACCCAGCTATAACCAATTTCTTTTCCGCACAACACAATCCCTTTAAGTATGAATTCCCTCCTTTGCAACATGACTTCTAAGTCTGACCTTCAAAGAATATGAACAAGGAAGACAGAGAGCACAAAGGCTAGCAAATAGCCTTTGAGCAAGGAAACATCTATGTCCATATCAACAATCGCCAGACCAAATACAAGTGAAAAAGGCTCCTTAAACAAAATAAGCCTAAAGGTAGAGCTACATCAACCCCACCTCCATCCCCTTCTCCTAGGTGAATTAAATATGGCAACTTTATCAAATAAAACTCCAGAAAAAGGTAAAATACCACATACTTGAACAATTTCATTTAGGTCATCCTCCCTCTGCAGCACCTCACGGGCTTTTGTCCTTATGTTAATAAAATCAGGATCAAACTTCTCATAAAAGGACTCGAGTGCCTGAATAAAAAAAAATGTCAAGTCAATGAGAAGCCGTTTTTGGCCAATGAGTAGAAACAGGAAAAGACGAAAAATAACCTTCAAATTTGCAAAATAAGCATATAAGTGTGCATAAAAAGCATACCCCTGAGTATTTTGAATAGGAAATAAGCCAATTTACAGAGGGAAAGTGTTTCCTCTGAGCCAATTTCTTGTCCAAACCCCAGAAGACCTGCAAAAGAATGATCTTAGAGAAAGCTGGCAGTGGCAGGAACCACAAAAAGTCCACTAATGAAGATTGTGTTTTACTTGCCTGAACAATACCAAGGGTTGCAGATGTAACAGGATCTGAAAAATCTCCTCCAGGAGGAGAAACAGCACCAACAATTGTCACACTACCAGTTCTCTCTGGTCCACCAAGACACTTAACTTTACCAGCACGCTCATAGAAAGACGCCAAACGTGCTGCCAAATAAGCAGGATATCCACTGTCTGCAGGCATTTCTGCCTGAAAGGTGCATAGAATATCAGCATATATAAAGAAACTACGAAAACAGCATATCTCCACAATTGCAAAGTAGTAACGTGAAACTATTCTACTCTATGAAGGTTTTACACAATCCAGGAGATTCCCACAAGTTGCCACATTGGTTGAAATAGACTCTTATCAGGGTAGCAGATCACATGTCAAAAGGCATATATGCTGAGAAACTAAAGATATTAGTAAATTATTTTTTCTTACTTTAGGAGCAAGCTCATCAGAATCTCACCCTAGATAGGACTAAAACATTAATTACTAAATGTCCAGAAATTAGTTTTAACCCTGTAATATCAGCTGCAAGTCAGCGAACACTTACCAGTACCTCTTTAGGACTGCATGAATGATACATTTTCACTAATAGTCAGTCAAATCCGTTTCATTTTTAATATAAAATAAAATCAGTTCTGCTTGCCAGCGTGATTTTACCGAGATTTGGATTTCACACAGATTTTAGTTTAAAATGTCTGTCTGTGCAAGGGATGGACAATATATCAAGTCAGGTACTGACAATACCAAAAAAATGATAAAGGAACCTTAAAGTATCAGTTGCCTAGAACAGGAAAATATTTTTGCTGTTGCAACTAAAAGAATGAAGAGGTTATTCAACTTCTTGCAATAGAAAGAATGACTACTCACCAATCGACCTGAGATTTCACGTAAAGCTTCGGCCCAGCGAGAGGTCGAATCTGCCATCATACTGACATTGTAGCCCATGTCTCTGAAGTATTCTGCTATAGTAATACCTGAAAACCATAATGACAAAAGCTGAAGAACTGCCTTTGTCTATCAAGGAGCGCTTGCTATTTTTAGAGACGAAAAAGCATCATGGAATATAAGATGACATTTATTTCGGAAGCATAGGAAGAAGCGCTCAGCAGAAAGCATCCACGTGAACATGAACATACAAAGAACAAAAAGTAAAACACCCTTTTAGTGGGTATAAATAAACAGGTGCTGGAGCAAAGAGGAAATAGGCTTATGTTAGCTAGAATTTTAAAGCTAAGCAATTATACTTATTCTAGGGGCCATTTGTCATTCTTATTTTATCAAGAGCAAGAGAGGAAAGACATTTTACAGCAAGCATCTATTGTCAATCACCCGCAACAAGCATCTACCGTACTACAGAAAAATTACATGATGAGATAAAGATCAAATGGCATAACTCCGAGGAGTGCTGACATAGTAAGAATATTAGAGAGTGAAGAAAGTACCAACCTGTATAGATCGAGGCCTCACGAGCAGCCACGGGCATGTTAGAAGTATTAGCGACAAGTGTGGTACGTTTCATGACAGACTCTTCACGCCCATCAGGCAATGTCATTGTCAATTGAGGGAAATCCATAAGTACCTACAAAGAAGTATCTTCTGCAATGAGATTCAAGATAATAATTAAAAGCGCTCGCAAATAGAGTGGAAAAACTACATACCTCTGCCATTTCATTCCCTCGTTCCCCACAACCAACATACACGACAGTATCCGAGTTAGAGTACTGCATTCATTATTAACACGACACAATAGCCTTAATAAGCTTCTTCAGGATCATTTCTAATTTTGGGAAACTGAAATTAATTAGGTAATCCAATGTTAATAAATATGAGACTCACCTTGGAAAGGGCTTGACTAATCACTGTCTTACCACAGCCAAATGCACCAGGTATGGCACAAGTACCACCAAGCACTGAGGGGAATAGGGCATCGAGAACACGCTGTCATGAAATAGAGCAATTAAGCACATATGTCTAAAATTCTCACATGAAACCCCAAAAGAGGCCTAATATCTAAGCATGATTTTACCTGTCCAGTAAGAAGAGGAGTATCAGCAGCTAACTTTGATGCTACGGGTCTAGGAGAACGTACAGGCCAAGTCTAAAGAGACGTGAGCAAGTTAATGTCAGTATCCACTGCTGAAACCGTGATAAGAACAAAGCAAAAGATATCTATGGAACTCCATGTAACTAGAAGTTATTGACCTGAAGCATAGTCACTTGCTTTTTGACGCCTTGAAACTCGAGCTCAAGAACAGTATCCTGCAAGCATAGTGGGAAGAGAAAAAAATTAAGTCTCCAGATATAATACTCATTGCATTGCTAGCTATATCTTATATAAGCCTTATTTGATCTCCTCTGATTTAGAAAAAGATGGCTCTATGGCAATCTTATCATTTTTTCTCTGATAAATAATGAAACTTCCTTTTTAACAAAGAAATAAACATCTTAACTACATGTTTTTTACAAGACACAAGTCTTAAACGCTAAAATATGTAAAATGAATAGTACATTGAGCAAATCATACACTTGCGACCAAGTTTTAAAATGGGTACAGATAAAATAAAAGGCATTACTACTGGAGCCACTAAAAGTGCAATCTAGGACGTAAGTTTGCTGTTCAGGGAATGGAGTAGCTATCCTTCATTTTTTTTTGAGATTGATGAGTAGATATCCTTTTCCTTTCCAAACAATAAATACAGACCAATTGGTGGCATAGTCTCACACATCCAGGGAGGTGCTTAATTGCCATCTAAATTATTTCAAGTTGGACCAGCTCAAAGACAGTCAAAAACATAGTTTATAAGAAAATTACTTCAGATCACTATGCACTACAAAAGGTAGAAATGATAGTGTGGATCTAAAGTACAAGCTTAATGAGACAACAAGAATAGTAACACCAAATGTGTACAGTTATTTAAAGCTTAATTTGTTGACATACATTCAAAGAGTATTGACCAGCTGGAGCAATGTAAGTGATCTTTCCCATGGCATCAGGAGGAAGAGCAACACGATGTTCCATTAAACTGTTCTCAAAGACGGTCTGCCAAAAGAAAATCCACGAATATACTCAGATATACAGCGAAATTGAAAACATGGATAAGGATACTGGAATATGATTCTGGAAAAACTTCACAAAATTACTTAAAACAAATAAAGTTCATCCAAACTTACAGCATACAAATCTCCACCTGTTAAGAGATCTCCCTCACCTGGCACCACGATATGATAATGAGAAAAGAATTTTTTTCTATTGAAAAGCAGAGTAATTATTTCAAAGTCCAAAATGTCATTCCAAAGGCTACAAAATACCTATTTTCTTAGGCTGAAATTCCCATAGTATATCCTTGTCCAGGGCCGGAACAGACACACCACGAGGGATGTAGACATCACCAGACCTTTTTGCAATTGTCTTCAGAGGCCTCTGCATTATTGAGGGAGAAAACATACAAATATCATGTTGATGCCATGGTTCTGATTTCACAATACTTAAATAAAGAATTGATTTTAAAAATGTAAAGGACATCGTCAGATCATTACCTGAATACCATCGAAGATGTTTCCTAATATTCCAGGACCCAGCTCTACTGACAGAGGCTGTTATTTGAACAAAACATCAAATATTGCAACGTTGAAAATTTTAACTGACAGTTAAAAGAAAACAACCGAAGTTCAAAAGAAGAATTTTTTTTACCTTGCGTGTACGTAGCACGGGATCATTCACCATTAGACCAGCTGTTTCTTCATAAACTGCAAGAAAGATAATTTAACGGAGAAATCTTGCTTTTAGTTTCAATCATATGAAATTATGGCACTTTAAAGCTGGTACTCCCTTCCGTAAAAACTTAAGAACAGGCAAAAGCATGGAACAAGAGGGTGGGGAAGATAAGATATTGCAGGGACAGTTGCAATTAGCAAAGGAATATAGAAATTCACAAACAATATACCTTGAATTGTAGCAGAATCTCCTTCCAGCCTAATAATTTCACCAATGAGCTTGTCATGTCCGACACGAACTAGTTCATACATGGCAGCTCCTCCCATTCCGTCAGCAACAACCACTGGTCCAGACACCTATTACAGAAGACACAATGACAACCACATAAGGTCTACTAATAGCCATTTTCACAGTAGAAAGGGAGACTTAATCATGGTGAGTGAGCAGATACTATATAATGAACAGAATAAAACCAGCAAAGACATTGGCAATCAAAGATCTTAATCAGTATAACAGAAAAAGTAAAAACACATTTAATAATGAAAACTATAATTTTCACACAATGGGAGTAGCAAGCAGTGAAAAAAAACAAGTATCTGTATACAAACAAAAGCAAAAGCAAAAGCAAATGTCCTAATAAGTGATTAATGAGAACAGCACTAATCAAAGTTGAAAAATGAAAAACTCATAAGGAAATGATCAACTGCCAGATGTTTGACCCCTGATCCACTCCTTAAGCTTCAACATAAACAGCTCCATACAAATTTTATAGAAAAACAGATGCGAGTATGCGACCAAACTAAGAGTCTCATACCAGAACACAATTGGAAAATTACGGCTGAATGAATCATCCAGGTAAGTAAAGTGACACCGATCCAAATATATCCAATTAACGAGAATAAAGTAGATCTCAAAGTCAATAGCATACTAATCCAAAGTGCACTAATAAATAGAAGGATCTAATAAGACGACTTCATGATCTGGAGAAGAACACTATACGGAGCATAAGAACAATAAACTGGAACCACAAAAGAGGTGCAGATCTAAAGGAGAATCAATTATACCTTTCTGACGTATCCATACTCGCTTTCCTTCTCGGAATCCTCAAAGGTAGTCATCGGACCTCCGACTATCGACGGCATTGTGGTAGAGTGATGTTAACAATCTGAATTCAAAGATCCGATCACTCGCGATCGAAAATCTCACACAGAAGTGAGAAATGGCGGCAGGAAGAAGAAAGAGAGAGAAAGAGGGGAAATTAGCAATAATTGATAAGTGAGGGTAACCTTCTTCTAGTGATAGAACGAGCAAGGCAGTAACTCACGTGTTTGACTTCAATTTCTATGGATCCAAATACATCTAGACACGTTCCGCCTGTGTGTAGTAGATCTACTATGGTGAATGTGAATCTGGTCCTTACATGTGTAATGTGGTTTTTTTTTGGTTTTTTTTAAAGGACTACGATTATTACACGTGGCGATATTTTCATTGAACGATTGAGACGTCTTTTGAGTTAAATCGAAATAGATAATTGTAAAATATTTGGATTTGAGGGAAATTACTTACACTTAGGTGTATGGTTTACTAGGAATACCTTGTATCCCTTCAGTATGATGATAGGACAAATTTTAGCAAGGTTAAAGTGCACAAATAGGCATTTTTTGTTGTCTTGGTTGAAGAATAGAGGTTTATAATCAAATTTCAAATTTTCAAGTATGAAATTTAAATTAACTATTAGAGCCTAACTTTATACATGATCGAATATAGTTCAAGTTTAGATTATCGGGCAAAAGTTAAGTTATAACAAAACCTAAATTTAGAGTTAGGCTCTACCGACTACCGATGCCTAATTTCATAATTAAAGGTCTTAAGTTTTGATTTGATAGTTCAAACTTAGAGACTTCAGTAATTTAAATCTTCGGACCTTTCAAGAAAAAGAATGAGGAGGAGGAAGAGAGGTTTGAAGTGTTCCAAATTTGGCTAAACTTTAAATAGTTTTAAATAACTAAGTTTAAAGTATAAATAGGATCGTAAAGGCTAGTTGGTGTTATTTTTGCTCCTTAGCAATAATGTTGAGTCTATAAGGGATGGTGAATTAATGTAATAGTCACGATTTTTATTAATGAACTCAAAAAAGAATTTTGCTTAAAACTTGACTTAATCCAACTCCATAGTGCAATGAAGGGAAAGATTAAGGGCCTTATAAAAGGATCAGGAATTCAGCTATTGAGGTACTTATTATTTTAGAGTCGAAAGGGACAAAGTTGTGATGCCCCAAAGGTTAGGCAGAGCAGACTATACCTTGGTAATTGAGCATGAGTCGTAATATATCGTATCAAAGTTGGTACTTCCCTTACTACGATGGTGGGACAAGTCTTAATGAAGATGTTGAGCTCCTAAGAAAAATATCGTAGCTCATTCACCATTAGTAGCAAAAGTGCAAAACTTGAAAAGGGGTTCACTTCAAAACTTGCCTACGAAAATTTCATATCAAAATAAAGGAAAATTATTTGATTCATATAAAGGTGAGTTCATTGATCAATTGTAGAGATACTTTTTTTTTTTAATTAGTGTTCAAGGAAACAAACCTACGAGGCATTGGATTTTGAGGCCCAAACGTTAAATTGAATCGAACAATACCTCGACAGTTAGGCTTGGATAGTTACAAGTCCAATGCTTCTTCAATTTGATTTTCAACGCTCTAAGTGAAAAAATGGACGAAGATACATATGACACACGAAATAACAAATATCTTTTTTTATGAGACATAAGCTTATATTTTCGTAACATAATATCCCACAAGTCATGTCGGGCCGGTCAGTTTCTAAAGAACTTTTAAAACATGTGTTTTTGCTAGAATAACTTTCAAAACTCAACACAAAAATGGTCAAAAACACATCAAAATTCACAAAACACTAACACATTATTCAACTAATATATATATATATGCTCCAAAAGTATTAAACTTCAATATATCGCATAACTTAATTTTTAAAAAAGGAAATCTTTTACACCGATGTATCGTACTCTCTCGACCAACTTATGTTCAACGAAGTAAATATTCAATCTAAGAAGGTAATAAAGACTAAATGTTACACAATTTATGTCGGAAGGACATAACATATTTATTTTAAAAAAAAAAAAAAAAACACTACAACATACAAACCCCATATATACTCTGCCATTCCACACTAGTTACCAAATATATTTTTTTCTCTAAAAAGGATCAAAGAACATATGTTCCCCAAAGCACAACTTCAATAACCAAACACTACAACAAATTAAAAATGCTACAGAATTTAAAGTTGCATAACTTAATTCTACAAAACTTATATCGAGCGTAGCAAAATTCAACTTTAAAAGATAAATAAAATTATAAATATTACAATAATTCTATTGAGCGGAGCAATTTTGAATAGGTAAAAGTAATTTGATCCATAAATTTTCATTAAAATGAACAAGAGCAAAAATTAAGCACCTGAAATATAAGGGGCAAAAATTAAACACAAATCAATTTTAAAGGTAATCAGTACAAAAACTGCATGCTTTTATCTTGCTTTCTTTTTATTGGATTAAGATGAATCTAGTAAATACAATTTGCTTATTTAGGGAAATATTATACACATATATTGTCACTAAATGAGACTTGTTTTGCTATGATGTGTTAAGACATTGTTGATGTTTGCTTGTTTAGTGATAAAGTGTTGCATGAGTGAGGTCCTTTTGTTACCTCTTATGCATGTGCTTGAGGGATGAAGTTATTTGAAATTTCACTATTATTGAATATGAGTTTGTTTAAGAAAAAGTAGAAGCGATTTAGACTTATTTCAAGTTAGATTTCAAACCTAGAAAATGTCTCTATGGCGAGTGTGTGTCTACATATATATTAGTGCATAGTACATACATGATTTCATGGATGCTGCTATGTTATGTATATATTACGATATATATGACGTATAACACATAAGATTTACATGGATACATATAAATATACATGATACATATAACATTGTGAAATATACTAGCAGGGTGGCTCAATCCTAAAGCCATTGAAGCAATGGCTTTGGGCCCTTGAAAAATATGGCCTCAAAATTAGGTCATTTTACATAAACAATATATATTATCCTCATAATTACCATTTATAGTAATAATGTATTTTACCATTTATGACATTTCTGGCTCCCCCCCTCTTTTCCGTTTTTTCTCTCTCTTTCTCTCTCTCTCCTTCTTCTTTTTTTCTCTGTTCATCTTTCTCTTTCTCTTTGTTCATAATTTAATTGCATGTGGTGAATATATAACTAAAACATTTTTAATATAAATATATTATAAGTATTATATGTGAATTTCAAACTTTCCGGTCCTATTTAAATTAGTTTACATTGTTAGAAATGTATTATATTTGTTCGGCAATAATACTACAGTTTTGATACAACTTTAATACAGTTTTGATACAACTTTAATACAATTTTGATACAATTTTAATACAGTTTTGATATAACTCTAATACAATTTTAATACAACTTTAATACAGATTTATATCAAATGGTTATTAAAGCTAAAATTATGTCATATATGGTATTAAAAATAAGAGAAAAGGTATGAAATATATCCAAACTTTGACCGAAATTGCTGTAACAATACCGAACTTTGGAAATGACCTTTTACCCCCCCCTGCACTATTTAATAGTGTATTTTAAAGTCATATATGTGCCCACGTGGACATCATAAATATTGCATCATTATAAATAGTAACGTGTTCACGTGGGCACATATATACCTTTAAAATACACTATTAAATAGTGCAGGGGTAAAAGGTCCTCCATAAAGTTTGGTATCGTAACAGCAATTTCGGCCAAAGTTGAAGTATTTTTCAGACCCTTTTCCCTAAAAAAAAAAGTAACACTTAAAAACGTAATTAATTAAAAATTAAATAAAATACTCCATTGTTTGTATAAAAATTCCTCAAAATTATTCAATGGCAACATATAAAAATATAAATGTTTATGTATTTATTGTTAGTATTAATTGCAATTCTCTTAGTAGTTTGTCGTTAATCTTTTACCAATAATTATGCACATATTTTTAAAATTTTATTACTTTTCTTCAAATGTAGTTGATGTATTTATAATTAAAAGTTGTGGACAATTAAATTTGTAATTACTTTCTACTGCTTAATATGTCTAATTCACTTTAATTTGAATCAATCATATTTTGAAATTGGCTTTGTAAGATTGTCTTCAATTTTTTGAGATGTCCCTTAGACATTTCAAGCTCAAGTTAATTAGATTATTAAATAATAAAATTTAAAAAGATATTGTCTTAACTTTGAATGTCTTCTAACGTATAACAATCATTATGACTTACACCTAGTTTTGTAATTAAATGTATTATGAAATATATACAAGTAAAAATAATAGTCTAATTGGTATATTTAATCAGGTGAAGTATTCGTTTTATTTTTAATATCTCTACTACTTCTAGGATATTTTGATAGTTTGTATAACAATTTGTTCTATTGAAAAAATTTCAAAACTATAATCAATAAGAACTTATCTAAGATATAAACATTTGTGGTATTATCTAACGTACAATAATTTATATATGACTATTTGTATTACAAGAAATATTATACTAACAATTAAAAATAATAATAAATTATTATGTATTTTAAAAATTTATGAGAATAATATATATACTAAATATTAAAGAAGTAGGAAAATTAAGGGAGAGAAAGAAATCCTAAGTAATTAAGTAGCATTTACCATTTAAAAAGTTTCAACACAAACCCATTCATCTCCAGGAGACCATATTTTCAAAAAAAGTGAAATAAAAAATCCCACAAGAATAGGATGAAGATACATGAGTAAAAATGAAGTTTTAATTTGCAATATTGTGACGTTTTGCAAGGCATGGTTAGCCCTGTTATGATTTCTTATGCAAATTTTGTGTCAGTTGTTGTTAAGACACCGGTTTCTCTCCCGGCTGAAACTGTATGTGTGCCTACTTTTATATCGTCCCTCTCTACTGCAGATTTGGTGTCAACAAAATCAGTGTCATTTTCTCTTCCTGAAGAATTAAATGTAGTTTCTATTTCGACCGTAATTGTATATATATATTTTTTTTTATGGCATCATCCGAATTTTCGCCTAGCTTTTATATACATTGGAGGCATCAGAGTCGATCTGTCCGCTGATGCAGTAGGCATAGTTTAGTTTGCTCCTCCATTGACAACCTTTTAATTGACACAATTGAAGTGCATTTACCTTATTAGGTGGTGCATTTTTTGACTACTCCTTTTCAAATGGTGATCTTACTCTAGTGTTTGATCTAAAGTTGCCGTGCACTTCAAATATTTACAGAGTATTTGTTCACATTTGTTATCTCAAAGTTTTAAAATATTTATGTGACTTTTATATAAAATAAAGGAAATAATATTTACTGACTGGAAATCCTTTGAGGCAATTAAACAAAACTAAGAAACTTACCTTGTATATGGTCTAAAGGCACAAGTGATATCAAATAACCAAAATAACCATCAAATATGAATTATGTTAAATCATGTGTAGTTGTTGTTATGGTTTAGCACTGACTGCAGAAGCATCTGTCATTTTTTCTTTATATATAAATTGATTTCTAGATGCGTTTATTATTTGTGATTTAGGTTGCTGATTTTGAGGTTTCGATGATGAATTATAATACTAATACTCACGTCTCCACATGAGCAATGAAATTTTTTGGGTAATAGTTTATATAACCTGTTAAAGACGTTTCTGTTATCATCCTTATGCATTATTAGTTTGCATGTTGTGGCACATTGAATCAAAATGTAATCTCGATACATTTACGGTATATGTTTATGTTTGAGCTCTCCATATCTTTTCTTTCACTAATATTTTATCTTTTACAGAAATTTAGCTCCTGATTATGATTTTACCCAAAAAAAACTACCTGAAAATGTCTGATGTGTGCTATCTTCTATTTTGGAGTCATGCTTTGGAGATTATAACTGGAAGACGACCAATTGATACAGCTCAACACTACCTCAACAACATTGTTGACTAGGTAAGTTTGATTGTGAGTGGTGCAAAAGTTTGGATTCTATAAATATGGTTCAGATATTTAGGGTGCATGTGCATAACAATATTATCTTTTTCCCAATACTCATGAATAAGGACAGGAAAGTTTAATACACTATGTGGTTTTCAAGTTATGATTTATGCATTTTGTTCCTTGGAGTTTATGTGATCTCTTTTCTCTTAAAATTTTGGAGTATTTAGAGCTTCTTAATATCTATTAAATGGGTGTAACTGTTACTTATAGCAGGTTTTACATTGCTATTTTATTTAATATGTCAGTGGGAAGTTTTGAAGTTGTTATGAGAATTTTGTAGATAATGGTTAGTTCTATTGTTGTTTAGAGAGCAGGTGTCGCTGCAAAAAGCTATTTCCTCTGTCCCATTTTATGTGAGGTAGTTTGACTTGACACAGAGTTTAAGAAAAAAATAAAAACTTTTAAAATTTGTGGTCTAAAATGAATTTTGTAGAAATTTGTGTGGTTATAAATTATTTCATTAAGGGTAAAATGGACATCTTAAAGTTAAATTGTAACTTAATATAGAAATATGTCATTCTTTTTTTGGACTGACTAAAAAGGAAAATAAGTCATATAAATTGAGACAGAGGGAGTATTAGTTTCTGGAGAAAAAAATAATCTATTAGTTTCTATTTTATCATTATAACCAAATGAACGATATTGTATTTTATTATAACTTAAGTTTACTTGCTACTACAACTAACCCTTGATCCAAATAAGTTGTGCTAGCTATATGAATCCTCATCTTTTTTAATTTAAGTTCAGCTCATGAAATATAAGTTTACTTGTATTTTTAATATGTTTATTAATTAAGACTAATTAGATTGTCCCTTTACGACTCAATTTATACAAAAGGGAACAAGTTACTTGTCTAATGTTTCTAAATATTTATTTTCTAAAACATATAATTAATAAGAAAAATATGAAAGAAAGGATAAGAAGTTGATGTGTACAACTTGCAATAATTTCACAATAGCATCACCTTTTCAACATCAAACCAACATTATATGTATTTATATTCAGATATTAATTTTCATGGGAGTAACTAATTATAGAAATTAAAAAAAAAAAAAAAAAGAAGAAGAAGAAGAGAAAAGTGATATCTTAAGTTAGTAATCATTCAGTCTAAATTTATAATGAATAATAATTTACTTACCACAATTTTAAGGAGTGTTTGAAGCTGCAAATCTTTATGAATTATAGCAAAAAACTCATATTTCTAGGTTTGATATCTAAAAAATAATGCAGTAAATCACAAATTTAAAGGGATTTAACATTGAATTTGAAAAGACTGAAAGGAAAACAAAAGACATGTAAAAAAGTTTCAAACGCAAAAATAGAAAACAAATCAAACAAAGTTGAATCGGAACAAAGCTGAATAGGGTCAGCCCAGCCCCCATCCGGCCCATGCCTCGTGGGCCAAGACCCTTCATTTGGAAGGGGCTGAAATGCTCAACCCTAGAAGGGTTGTGGGCTGGGACGGGCTAGCCCTTTTTTTTATTTTTCTTTTCAAACTTAAAATTCAATAACATCAAGAAAATGAGAAGATTTTCAAATCAAATATGGCAAATAATGGCGTTGTTTCAATAACTATAGTAAAAAAACTAGTTGATTTGCATGTATCTAGGATACTAGATACGCGAGATACATGTATCTGGTGTGATGTATCCCAGATACGCGAGCGAGATAAGAGAGTGACGAGCGAGATTGAAGGGAGGCGAGCGCGTGAGAGTTGTCTGTGTATCTTAGATACATGAGAATCCACTTGGATAGTGTATCTAGAACAAATTACACCAAATTTTAAGTCCATGTATCTGAACGCACCGAAATCTAGCAAGATTCATAATATTATAACATAGCGTACATCTAAGCAATTACCTCATACACTAGTGAGATTTCTGCAAGTTACCCTTAGTTTAAATAGTTTTGGTCCATGGGCCAATCTCAGCCCGGCCCCGATCAAGCATTAAAGGACAATGACTTATATGGGTGAGGCTTATAAGCTCTAGTTTTAAATGAGCTTGAAAAATCATATCCCAACTATTTCCCAAAAACGGGTTGAGTTGGGTCGACCCCATGGCTAAGCCTATTTTAACGGCTCTAAGATAGTATTTTTATTTTTTTTTAAAATTTGACTTTAGATCTTCTATTTTATTGAGCCGCTCCTATATTTGAGAATATACATGAGATACATACAACGGAATACATATATGGAGTCATCTTAAACCTCAAATTTTTAATTAGAAATTTAGCTCAAATCTATTTCAAAGTCATCTCCAAAATCTACATTCAAGTTCCTTAAAGATGTTTCAAACAAAAATCAATATCATCCAATCGAGACAAAATACCCAAAAAATAAAGAAAAATTGACAATGCAACACGAAATCGATGTAGAACTAATGAATTTTTTTTAGCTGGAAAGGAAGTAGTATAATATGATTTAATAGAAGATTATCTTTTTTGGTTTTTCATCCGGATGACACTCTCTAACAAAGACAACTCCGTACCTAAGGGAATTCGAATCCTAAACCTCTTGGTTAAAGATGAATGAGTACTTACTAGTACTCTACCGATCCTTGTTGGTCCTAAATTCAATTTTACATCAGAAGAAATAAACAAAAAAGAAATTACGAATAAAATGGCAAGGCAATCCATCTATCATTTTAGACGACAAAAAAAATATTATACTGCTATTTTCAATATGCAATTTAAAAAAAAATATATATTTGCACAAAATAATATTCAGGCAATCAAATACTTAAAGATGATACCAAAAATTAAGCTTCACTTTCAATAAATTAAAATTGGACATTAATTCCCTCATAGTAGCTCAAATAATCTAAATAATATCTTTTACTGGTGTTCTTAATAGTCAATAGATAATCAAATGAATAATAGCTAAATTAACACGTGAGACTAGTGGACAGTGAATTATAGTTAGCCAAACATTATATATTTCCGCTTGATTTGAAGTACGAGAGTCAAACTAACTAATGTTTGTTGTGAATTTAAACATAAATCTTCTACTATACTTTTGAAATAAAATTTACATATTTTAAAACTACATTTGAAAAATATATTAGAAAGTATTTTTACATTTATCTACCATTCAATTAATACACATAAGCTACAAGGAAAATGAAAATAAATAAATTGAGACAATGAATCATCAACTTACTAGTCCACATCAAACGTGCACATGTATGAATTATCCAGAAGTGATAAAATTACAAAATTAATTGATTATTTATTCTTTAGGCTTTTTTTCTTTCGGATGGCTTGGTAGGGTATATAAAAATAATATTGAATAAGGTATATTAAAATATAAAAATTAATAATGTTAAGATTGGTTATGCTGACATAATTTTTTTATCCACGTTTGTTATGTTATTCTAAATGGATAGGGTGTATTAGAATTAAATAGTACATTGTATTATTAATGCTATGATTTACTATGTATAAGAATAATACATATTTCAATTTTCAGACAAAAAGGATTACAATATAGTGGTATATTTGCTACCACATATCACATATGAGTCTGTTTGCCACTTCATATTGTCTCTCAATTTTTGGTCATGATTTTGCTTATCCATCCTCATTGGTTCTACCTTTTTTCCAATAAAAACTAAATTATAGTATAAAAAAGAAACAAATAGAATGTACAAGAATAACTTTATAAATACATATTAAAAAAAATAGTACATGTTGGTGAATCCAAGAAGACCTTTCACCTTTGCTATACGTCTCGTATACATGCATTGTTTATTTTGGAAAACATTAATAAATTTATTAAATTATTGAAAAAATTGACGTTATTTATGGACGACAAAAGAAATAATATGAAAAATTAAGACATAATTCACTTTATATATAACTTGATTTTCTTAATTCCTTAATTCAATATTAAAGACCATTTGTTTTCTTGTGTATGTTTTAAACTATAAGGATTGCAATATATATTGATCGATTACCTCTCTTGATCGTACCACCAATATATATTGATCGATTACCTCTCTTGATCGTACCACCATTGAAAGTTGTTCAAAGTTTCAATTTTGGATTATTTTTTTTTTCACTTCAAAACTTAAATTTTAAGTGATTTGGAGTAAATTCAGGCTAGATTCGAGAAGAGGCACAAGGAAAAATTAAAGACGAAATCAAGTATAATATAAGAGTACTGTAAAGTATCGTATAATAGTGTATATAAGTATATAAACATCTATTATACACGATTATACATTTTTATATATCTATATACATAATGTACCTCCCTCGTATAAAATTGCAATTCTTGTTCAAAACTAGTTCAATCTCCCTTGGACGACTTCAAATTTTATATTCCTTTTGTCTCAATTTATGTGACACTTTTCGTTTTTCGAGAGTCAAACAGTTTAAGTTTGACCGGGAATTTGCGCATTGAATCTTCAATTTTTTTGAAATGAAATTTATATATTTGTAAACTACGTAAAAAGTACTGTAAGTCACAATAATTGATAATTCAAAATGTTTAAAAGATCTATGAAAATTTTACGGTTAAAGATAGACTTGTTTGAATCTCAAAATTCGAAAAATATCACGTAAAATGGGACGGAGGGAGTAAACAACCTCATTAAACTATTTCCAAAAAGTCTAAACAACGCCCGCTCTAAATGTATAAAGTTACTTATGTGTAATGAGATCTCATGTGTAATTCCATAAAAATAAAAATGGAACAAACTAATCAATTTAGAAGCTGAGGGGAATACATTGTCTACTGATGATAGAAATAAAAATATGTACAATTTGGAAGAAATTTTTAATGGAATATTTTAAAAAATCTTTCTTTCGTATCTATCACTAAATTTTAGTTCAGTAAAATGTAAGATTCTACTTTGACTCATTTGTACCTTATCCTACTTTTTAATTAAAGTAATAAAACGTATAATTATACTAAAACATTGCCCTTTATAGACCCATTATTTTCACGTTGTTTAATTTGTTCTCCATACATGTACGTTTATGATTACAAGTGTGTTCGGTTGGGAGTAGTGGCGGAGCCAGAAATTTTATTAAGGGTGTCCAAGAATAATGGTGTGTGGCTGTCGAAATAAAATAAAAAAATATTGTGATATTTAGGGATTGAACCCGAAACTCCTTCATTCAAATGGTGGACACTCATTACCATCACGCCAAAGGCATAACTTTTGTTAAAGGTGTCCAACTTTAAATATATATTCTTTAAATGTAGAATTTGACATATATATACAACATAATTTTCCGACAAAGGGTGTCCAATGGGGCGGCTGTAGCTATGCCACTGGTAGGGAGGAAAACATTTTCAAAAATTTTCTAATGGAATGAGGAAAACAAGTTCAACAAGTGACGATATTTTATATTAATTGTATCATTTTCATGCTTCGACACGCCCCCTCCATCCTATTTTCAAACTTTGACCTCTTATAGTATTTGTTTAGATTATATATAATTAGAATAATATTTTTTCTTATATACTAAATACAAATTAAAATAAATAAGGAACTCAATTATATTCTTGAAAAAACACTTAACACATGCATTTACGTATAACCAACCAACATGTGGAATAATATTTTTCACAATCAAATTCTCTAAATGAAGGTGTAAAGTCTCACAAAAGTAGAATATATAAGATATTATCACAGTACGACGAACAATAGAGCATAAACTTAGACATTAACACATAACAAAACATATAACAAGTCATTAAATTCATAGAGTTGTCTACCTCTTCACTTTGGTCATGATAATGAACTGAGACGAATCCATGATTTGAAGACCATCAACGGCTGATGCACGTTAGTTAAAACATATCACTCAATGCTAATTCTTATGATAATTTTATTAAATATAAAAATATAAAACTAACATACTAACATATAAATATGAATTAAATGACTCTACTAGAGAAAGTTTGCTTTGTGGAGTGGTGGTTTGAACTTTATTTGCACCATGAGGTCGCAATGTCGAAGATAACAACGAAAAAATAACATTTCAAGTTTCACAGATAAAAACGAAAAAAAGAATAAGAAAAGTAGTAAATGAGATTCAAGCCCAGTCCCCTTACCTTAGAGGGGTGCAACGTTTGAACCAGCACTCAGATAATTTTGGTGTCTTTGATGCCTAATAAAATATATGTCTATCTCAAAGTATATATATACATAATTTTCCAAAGTTAACGGGTGCACGTGCCCCTCGAAGAGACACGTGAGTTCGTCTCTGATAATGAAGGATTGCACGATATTAATAACATACAGTAAAAGATATATAAATTTAAATTTATTTCTTCTTCGTATTCGTCGATTTTTAGATGAGTTTCATCATACACATGAAATAAACTATATAACATACATATAAAATAATGAACAAATCAGATACAAAAAAATGAACAAATCAGATACACCTAATGATTAAGTAGATATCATATACATATAAAAAATAAAAAAAAACTATATCAAATTCATAGAAAAATTGTTCGAATACACAAAATGAAAAGATCAGACACATCTAATCATTAAGTGCACAAATACATAAAAGAAACTACATCAAATACATATTTTTTTATTTTACATATATTTCGTAACTAATCAAGAGATGTTGAAGTTGCATATATTATTCGTATTACTATGTCTATTATCATCAATCAAGGACAAAATATAGAATGGACATGAGATAATAATTCCATATTGATTCGAATTAATCCATTCACTCTCATTTTTAATAGGATTCCGGTTAGAAGTATACCAGTATTGTAACGTACTTCTCCATGAGTATCTAGTAACTATGCGTGTAGTGAATAATGAACGATTTTGACAACAAAAACAATAAGAAATCTAATATAATACTTATAAAACACATGATATGACTGATTAACCGATGTTTTAAAATTTAATATTAGTTCATTAGACACTATCAACATTTACTCATGTTGGATTTCACTTATTCAACGGAGATGTTACAAACTATTTTCATATTTCTTATACTTTGTGTTTAGTTAGACTATATCAAATAAATTGAAACGAAAGAAATAATAATAAATTTCAAAATGGTAATGCACCTTACCATGAAGAGAAGAAATGATAGATGGAAAGTGAAGAAGCTAATTCTAGTTTTCATTATGAGATAGAAGAAGAAGAAAAAAGGGATAAAATTTAGAAGAAAAAGTTAGTGTTGGCTCACTAAAGTCCAAGTCTATAATATTAGGTCCCATCTTTGATCTATTCATAACCAACTCACACTTACCCATCCAAAACACCTTTTTGTTTTATTTTTTTCAGACTCATCCACCACCCTCTATTCCCCCCCCTTCTGTCTGTCAGTCACTGAGGGTCCCATTAATTTGTATTATCCTTCTTTTCAATTTAACCTTATTTCTTTTATTTAGGGCATGTTTGGAAGGACATCCTTGTAATTGAATTTAATGTAATTGGGTAATGTTACACTATCTGGTCAATAGATAATTGGGTGTAATTGACAGGGGGTAAATTACTGATAATTACATGTATGATTACTTTACAAAATTTCATTTTATTTCTATTTTTATTTTTTTCATTTTAATGTATTTTTTTATTTATTATTATTTTAAATTCTTTTTAATTTTAATTATTTTAATGTTTTCTTTTTATTTTTATTTAATAATATTTATATATCATTTCCTTCTCATTCTCAACCTTTACTTCATCTGATTCCATGCAATTTTTCGTATTATCTAAAAAGAAAATTTATTAGTATAATATACTAGTATTCTAATTTTAAATTAAAGTAGAATTCATTATGAATAAGTTATGGACTTACATTTTTCTTTTCTTTTAAATCATATTTATGTATGTTATGTTGAAATTTGACATACGAGTATTATGTTAAATTTTTTGTTTTGAATTTATAACTTATGTTGTATTTTCAATTTCATTTGTTTTAGGAGTATTGACTCGATTTTTTACATTGCAAGCAATTTTTTAAAAGTTAGACTTGATAGATTATCTTTTTGTCAAATGTTTTATAATTTTATGACATGATATTTATAATATTAATCTTTTTGTCTACATGCATTTCATAATGTTAATAGCACTTTTGTACTTTCAGTTTTTAAGATTAATTTGATTAAAATATACTAATTTGAAAAATATAAATCAATTATTTTTTATAATATTAGTTAAGAACATATGCTTATTAATTAATATACTCTTAAAAGACAATATATATCTTAAATATTCAATTTAATATCATTTATGAAGGCCCTAATTTGCCTAGTAAATTTTTTTAATAATTAATTTTTATTTTTAAAATTTAATATAATTTTATGATTGCAATTGTGCATCCAAACAGGACATGTGTAATTACAATATAATTACACTGTGTCTAACAAACATGTCAATGCAATTACTAGCATGTGTAGTTATTAGGCTGGTAATTACTACCCTAGTAATTACATCAATTCTAATTACCTGAAGGCTTTCCAAACGGACCCTTAGAATCAAGAAAAATTGTAGGAGTACAATTTTCTATATTATTTAGTAAGTTTTTCAATTGTATTTTTCATGTTTTAATTTTGTATGATATATTTTTATTTAATATAAAATTAAAATGTTTTTTTTTAAAAAAAAAATTATGTCTAAAAACAAATTATTATTTTTAATTAAGAATAAAAATGAGTATTTTAAAATTAAATGATTATGTAATAATATCGAAATATGTCTTTCTTTTTGTAATCAATTAAAAAAGAAAGTGACTCATATACTGAATTGAAACAAAAAGAGTATATTTTATATGAAAAATTTAACATATATTTCTTTATTTTTTTAAAAGGAAATTAAATGGGTAAATATATTCTTCAACTCTATGATTTAGAGTGAATATTTCTCACATTAAAAAAATGACTCATATTTATTTTAGGTGCTCTATAGATGTATATTGGCCCTTTGTTTGTTGATGGTATTTATAGTTTACTAAAAAATAAATTTTGAATTATCTAATTCTTCTTTTATTTAGATTCGACTCAATTTATTTTATGATCGAGAGAAAGAGTGATTGAGGATTATTTTTTTTTCATTTGGGTTGGGTTTAGAGCGTGAGTGAGGTAATTTTTAGAATCATGTGATATTTTTGGAATTCAAATAAATCAACTTTTATATTTTTAATTCAATAAATATATATAGACTATAAAAAATAAATATACATCATATTCTTCACTCTAAATAGTACGTGAAATTTAAAGATATATTCACTTGGTTTGAGAGTCAATTTTGTCGAATTCTTAAAGCTAAATTAAATTATATTAATTCAATCAGTGTTTTAAAAGGCGGGGACATGAGGCGAGACGTTTTACTTAGTATAGGGTGAGACGTAAGCCTCGAGACCTGGGGCGTAAGATCTTTAAATTTTAATTTATAATATAGTATAATAATATGATAACACAAAATTATAAAAATAAACCAATAGCTTGAAATAATTACAAATATGATTGAATAAACTAATAGAAAATAAAAGTTCTAACATGATTATACAAATATAAATAATCTAATATCTTAACTTTCTAATAATAAAAGAATCATTATTTCTCAATTATTTTTTTTATCATACTATACTATTTACCCCCCCGAAAAGAAAATAATTAATAGCCTTACTAGTATTATAATAAAAATATCACTCCATCATGAATAAAAATAAAATTACTTTCAAATAGCTAAATAAAATATAATAATTTTGAGACATATGACAAACCCTTGAAGACCAATGATAAATGAAATAAAGTAAAATTTCGCGACGTATTTTTAAAAGAAATGTTATGTAATATATAATTACTTTCATAGTGTTACCAAATAGGAAATATGTCATACTAAAACTTGTTATTTGAGTTATTCTCAATCTTCTTATCCCTATAGATTAAAAATTATTATGTATCAGTCAATTATTCAAGAATTATGAGGGTCAACAATGTTAACTAAAGATTTTAACACATAATTTGTGTAAGATCTGTTAGGCGAGTCTCGAGTGTTAGGCGTACAATCGGGCGCTTAGGGCGCAAGTCTTATAGAACTAAGCCCCACACTTAAGTTTCAGAGCGTTTTTCTAGAGCCCCGCCATAGGGCGAGCCCCGAGGCGAGTCCCAACAGAGTTTTTTAAAACATTGAATTCAATATTTTAGAATAAAAAGTTACATATTCAAAAGCTATTGAAAAAGGTACTATAAATTGTATTTTTTTTATATATTAATATAATGAAAAAATGTATGTTTAAATGTTAGTCAAAATTCATATTATTTGAGTCTAAAAAAAAATATGACAACTAAATTTGAACGGAGGGAATATTTACCTTTTTTCCATTTTTAAATTTAGTTAAAGTTAGTCAAGCTCCATATTGTTTGAATTTGAAATTCAAAATTTTGACAATTAAAACTGAATGGAGGAAGTATTTACGTTTTTTTCTATTTTTACTCTAAATAGTAAAATTGTGAGACGTATTTACCATTTTTAAATTTAAATTAGTCAAAATTTATATCGTTTGACTAGAAAATTATGACAATTAAAATTGAAATAGCACATATTTACTTTTTTTTCCCGTTTTTACTGTAAAATTTAGAGACATATTTACATTTAGTATTGAATTAAAGTAAAAAAAAAAAATTAAATTTGGAGTGAAAAGAGTATCTGATTACTTGTAGACAGTATCTCTTTTTTCTGATAGTCTCTTATTAGTCATTGCCAGCCAACTCTCTTCCCAATTCCCATCTCAAAACAAAAAACCTTACACCTTTTCAGTACCTTTTTGCCTCTTTCTTTAATTCTCTGAACCAAAAAAACCCATCAACCTCCCTTCTATAAAAAAAAACTTAAAATATCTTCTCTAAAGCCCAGAAGTTGCACACTATTTTCTCAGATTGCAAAACTCTAGAAGTTGCACACTAGTTTCTCTTCACTATTCATAAACTAAACTCGTTGTCCACCATTTTTCTCTTTCTCACTTGTTAAAGATTTATAGTGAAAAAGTTGCACACTATGAAGGAGGTATGGACAACGTTGGCATCAATGATGGGTGTATGGGCATTCAGTCAAAGCCTCCTTCAGGTAGTTTTCCCACCGGAGATTCGTTTCGCCATTCTCAAAATCATTCATCGAATCTGTAACTGGTTCTCCGCTTATTGCTACTACGATATCACGGAGATCGACGGAGTAAACACCAACGAGCTTTACAACGCTGTTCAGCTCTACCTGAGCAGCTACGCTTGTGTTACCGGTAATCGTTTGAGTCTAACAAGAGGACTCAATTCGAGCAGCATAACTTTCGGGCTGTCGAATAATGATTCTCTAATAGATGCATTTAATGGCGTTAAAGTTCATTGGGAACATGTGGTCACTCCGAGAAACTCACAGACATTTTCATGGCGGCCATTACCGGAAGAGAAAAGGGGGTTTCTTCTTCGAGCTAAGAAGAAAGATAAATCTGTTGTATTAGGTGCTTATCTGGATTTCGTTATGGAAAAAGCTAATGAAATCAGAAGAAAAAATCAGGATCGATTGCTGTATACGAATTCACGTGGAGGTTCACTTGATTCGAGAGGTCATCCTTGGGAGTCGGTACCGTTTAAGCATCCCAGTACTTTTGAGACACTTGCTATGGATCCTCAGAAAAAGGCTGAGATTATGGCAGATCTTTTGGATTTTGCGATTGGGGAATCTTTTTATCAGAGAACAGGTAGGGCTTGGAAAAGAGGTTATCTTCTTTATGGACCACCAGGTACAGGCAAGTCTAGTATGATTGCTGCAATGGCTAATTTTCTTGGGTATGATATTTATGATCTTGAATTAACAGAAGTGCATACTAATTCCGAGTTGAGGAAGTTGTTGATGAAAACGAGTTCCAAGTCAATAATTGTCATTGAAGACATTGATTGTTCTATCAATTTGACTAACAGGAAAAATAACAGCAGTAGTAGTAGCAATGTTTCACCTCCTGGCTGTGGTAGCGGTGGTGTTGGTAGTGGTTCAAATAGTGAAGATGGTGGCGGTGGTAATACTATAACTCTATCTGGTTTGTTGAATTTTACCGATGGTTTATGGTCGTGTTGTGGTAGTGAGAGGATATTTGTTTTCACAACGAATCACATTGAGAAGCTTGATCCGGCGTTGCTGAGGTCTGGACGAATGGACATGCACATTCACATGAGCTATTCGTCTTTCCCTGCACTCAAGATTCTCTTGAAGAATTACTTGGGATACAGCGAAGATGATGTAGAGAAGGAATTATTAGAGCAATTGGAGCAAGTGATGGAGCGAGCTGAAATGACACCCGCTGATATAAGTGAAGTGTTAATCAAGAACAGGAGGAATAAAGACAAGGCGGTCTGGGAGTTACTCGAAGCATTGAAGACAAGAGCGGAGAGGAATGACAACAAGAGTAATAATAATGCAGTTAAATCAAGGGAAAACAACACAATTGAGGATGAGGAGCAAGAAAAAAGGGCATTATTAGTTGAGAGTCCTAAAGAAGGTGGTGATGAATTGCAAGAAAAATGTGACAAAGAAAAAGAAGGTCAATGATGATGAAAAGGTACTTTAGTATTATAAAACTATATGGTTAAAAAAAAAGCATGAAAAATTTTGATTCTTTAAATCTTTGTGGAGAGGGAGAGGGAAGACAAGGAAGTTTGGTGTTTGAAGAGTACATAATTTACCATTCATGACATGGAAATTTTAAGGGCCTTGGGGAAAAGGCAAAAATAGTAGTGGTTACTATTTTTCTATGTTACTATTGCTTTTGATAATTTTGGAACTTGCAAAAATAATGGAAAACCAAAACAAAGTATGATTTGTTGATTAACATGTGGGGTGTTTGGTTATGTTAGTTCAACTTTGTCCCTCTGGAAATGGTTAATATTAGCATTATGAGTTCTCATATTTTTGTCAACATGCAATTGTTTGCTTGAATAATACTAAGTAGTAATAATGTGATAATGATCTTTGTATGTGGATGCTATAATTTTTTAAATTTTGTTAGCTGGCTAGGATGTGAACCTCTTGAAGCACATGGGGATCATGTACTTTCTGATTGGGGAATTTAAGTTACTATAATTTTCATGTCAATCATTTTGAAAATGACATGTTTCTTTTGGAGTTTGGCAATGAAACTTACTATCTCCATCCAAAACAGTGATTTTTTAGTAGGTGTAATGGAGTTTTATATATATAAGTTGAAGCTGTATTTCAACATATAAGTATTGGAGAAAAAGTTTGACGTGGGGAAAAAAATTCACTTGAGAAACTCCTCGTCTTAAAAAATTAACTTAAAAATCATTCTAATATGTAACCAATCATGGTTTCGAGAAATACTTTTTGAGAAAAAAGGAAAAAAAAAATTATGTTCAAAAATTTGATAAGTAAGTTGAAAAGTATTATTTTAAATTTTTTATATTTAATCTAGGCAAACACCAAGAGGTGAAAATAAGAGGGTAAGGAGGAAATAATGAACGTGGAGCACAAACATGTTTTCTTAATTTACTAGGAAAGTAATAGATTTATATTAAATGCGAAACTAATTTTTTTTTAAAATGAATGGATATTTTAAAAAATATATTACCAATCAAACAGGAGAAAAATAGAAAATATTGTGCAAATTGTTTTCCTACAAGCCAAACAAACCCTTATAGGTTGTCAAATTAGTTTATATAGATATTTTGGTCTATTATGTGTTTGGTAACACACAAAGTGCTTATACGTAGGGGTGGAGATGGTATGGTATTTTAAACTTTACTACATCGATTTTAAAAATTATTATATCATTATCATATTAATTTAATTCGGTATGGTTCGATATTTTGTGGTATGATAAATTAGTAACCATAGTTTGTTCAAATTCAACTAATATATATTCGTATAATAGAATATTATTTCTTTATTTAAAATAGTCATGATATTGTAAACACTAATTTATTTCTAAAAGTAAGTAGCATTATTTTCACTTAAACAAAATCTTTAAGAAGAACTTTAATAAGTTCAGCAAGATTTTTACCTTAATTTATAATAGTGGCATCTTAATTTATTTTAAATTTAATGTCCAAATCTTTTTATTTAGGCAAACGATAATGTCAACTTTAGAACTAGAAAAAACATTTAATGCATTGAAATCAAAAGATACTCTTCTGGATTTTGATTTCCTTTCTTATTCTATAACTTTTTCTCGTAATTTATGAGATACTTTTTATTTTTAAAAAAATATTCAAATTATGTAATATATGAAGATAATTGTAATTTATTGTTTTTTAAAAATAATTTTTAATTTTTTAAAATTTTAAAATATTAAAGTTATTTAATTTTATTAATCTTTAAAAATTAATTAAATTGACTTTCTAAAAAAAGGAAAAAATATATGATAAATTAAAACACAGGGTGTGTCGAAAAACATGAAACTTGATTGTTAATCACATGATCTCTTTATGCTTTATAAAATTAATTTAGTGTACGTATTTTGCACGTATATCTTGTGTTAATTAATAAAATAATTTAATAGAATAAAATTGTTAAGAATACATTAATTAATAAAATGATTTATTAGAATAAAATTATTAAGAAGTAGTAAATGACATTAAAATAAATATTGTATTTATTTAAATGATACAAATAAATATTATATCTCAAATATGTTATTATCTGTTGTACCCACCTTATCTTTTTCTTCAAATGATTTGTTGAATTTATATTCTTTTTCTTCATTTTGACTGTTTTATCGTAATAAAAAATATTACTATCGATATTCATAATTTTCATTTAAGTTTAAGATTTATTCATCAATGTGAAAAATACAGTTCAACTTTAATATAGTTTGATAGTGAAATTTGTACATTACCAAATATATTCAAATCAATAAATAACTCTTCTAAATTATGATCATAAACAATTTTCATTTTCTTACAATAGTTTATATTTTATCTTTTATACAATTATGACTGACAAAAAAAAGTACTAATAACTTGACATATTATTTGTATAAATATGTACTAAATACCTTAACTACATAAATAGTATCAATATGAATGAGAAATAATTTTTTTAATTTAAAATATACCTATGAATTTGCTTGCAATCGGCACAAAGTTTAATTTACACGCTCCACATAAATTTTTCTTTTCATATACAAAAATATTGAAAAATGAATCGATAACAACTTATATAAATATATTCATATATTGATCGAACGTCTAATAACTTTACAGCAACAATAAATAAATTGATGAGTGAAAAGTAAAAGAAAAAACACGGTAATATTTGTGGAACATTATATCTAAAAAAAATAGCTTTTCTTTTCGCCTTAGATACATATGTTGATACGAAACTAAAAATAAAAAGAGATATTTTTAACAACTCAGAGTAGAAAAAGAGTTCCTACCATTTCAAGTAAAAAGAAAAGGAAAAACTACGTAATTAAACATATTTTACTACCATATATATTATTATTACTTATACTTTCAAAATATTATGTATATTACCATTAATTAAGTGTTTTCTAAATATCTTACACTTAGATACATGTATTTTTACAATTAGATACACAAAATTAGAGAGAGAGGCGAGCGAGATTGATGTATCAAGGATACATGTGAATCACAGTAGATACATGTATATGGGATACAATATACATGGGAGAGTGGCGAGCACAGATGGGAGAGAGGCGAGGGAGGTGAGCGAGTTTTGCCATGTATCCCAGATACGTGCGAATCCACTTGCATACAATGAATCTACAACAAATTACACCTAAATTTGACCTTATATATCCGAGATACATATATCTAAGGCAACGAAATATGGTAAGATACGTAATATTGCAAACTAGAGTGTATCTAAGTAATTAACTCCTAAATTAGTGGAATTTATTTAAGTTCTCCAAAAAAAAAAGGAAACTTAGCTCATAAACTAAAATTTTATAACCGATTTTTTTTTTACTCTTAAACCTAAAGAAATAACTAATCCAAGCATAACTAAAATCTACATAAAATAATACATAAGTTTCTTCGTAGTTAATAATACATAATGCATGTATATCATCTTTTATTTTTAATTTCTAGGCACACTGCATTAATAGTCTAATACATGGGGGTCATTTGCTCCTTTATCCCTATTTTATGATGGTCTTTAATTTTTATCTATCGTTATAAATACTTTTTTCTACGGAGCATAAACTTATATTTTGAATCATAATATCTTACAACTTATATCAGGGCATTAGTTCAAATTCTAAAAAACTTACGTCTTACTAAATATAAGTTCAATTATTAAAGGATAAAACTTAAAGACCAGCCCATTTAAAACGCGAAAACTAAAAATCAGCTCATTTGAAAGAGAGATATGCAATTTTAATTTATGAATACTACATGTTACTTCAATAATGTATTTCAATATTTAATTGCAAGTGATAGACAATTTTTCAACAAGAAAATTCGTTCTCTATTATAAATATACATATATTTTAATTTTTTTTATATATGATATGATTTCTGGATTTCGACTCCTTCTTCTGTCCCTCTAGCTCCGCCCATATTTGATAAAAATAATAACACAAGATTTTAACTCACAATTTTGCAAAATATTTAACTGTAATTTTAATATTATTATTTTTCAAAAATTTAAATGTGATTAATTTTTGGTACGTTCTTTTATTATAATTTCTTTGTTGTACCTAATAACTCCATATATATTTGTTAGTCCTCCTTGGTGTAAAAGGACATAATTTCAGGTCAAATTAATGCGGTCTGATTTGGAATATAATTAAAGAAATAAAACTAAGAGAAGAATAATTGGAAGATGACAGTAGGATTTAAAATTTGTAGGGGCCTAATGGATTCCCACTTTAGTGTAATTATTTTATATCAAATGTTTTTTTGTATTTGAATTTTTGTGCCACATGTTTAAGTCACGTTTGGATTTTTCCTATAATAAGTTAAAGTTATGTAGGCAAATATTATTTCGTTTTCATGCATATCTACAAAAAAAAATAAAAAAAATGACTTCAATTATGACTAAAAATGTATCCATGTTGTTGTCTACTTGTGCCAATTGGGGATAAGTTCAATCATCTTTTGGTTTACCAAATTGCTCTGTCAACTCGAAGTCACCTAACAATAACTAATATATGTATACTTTTATAATGTAACTAGTGAATGTTAGCAAGGTGCATGCCCAATCACTATATAGTTTTTTTAATTATTAATGTCATATTATTTGTAAAGTTTATTGACTTCGAAAAAACAAATGATAAATTTTTAAAAGGTTTTATAGAGATGCTTGAAGGTAAAGTTGTATTTATAACTTATATTAAGACGATTAAAGATATATATGATAGAGTTAGGATTTAAGTGAGGTCAGTCGACGAAGATTCAGAGCACTTTACACTCATGATGAGGTTGTATCTAAGATCAATTCTTAGTCCATTTTATTTGCCTTAATGATAAATGAACTGAGGCGATATATCCAAGGAGAAATATTATGGTGTATACTATTTGCTGATGACATAATTTTGATTGACGAGATTCATGGCACAATTAACGATAAGGTGGAGATTTGGATACATACCTAGATCAAGTTAAGCAGGACAAAGATAGAGTACTTGCAGTGCAAGCTTAGTGACGTAACCCACGAGGTAAATGTGTAAGTGATGACTGATACACAATTCGTCTCCAAGAGAGGAAGTTTCAAGTATCTTGGATCTATAACCCAAGAAAATGAGGAGATCAACGATGACTTTACACACCATATTGAAGCGGGTTGGATGGGATGGAGTCTCCATCCGGTGTTTTGTGTGATAAAAATATGCCACCACGACTTAAAAGTACTCACTCTGTCCCAATTTATGTAGCATAGTTTGACTTTCGAGAGTCAAACAGTTTTAACTTGATCATGAATTTGGACATGAAATCTTCAATTTTTTTGAAATAAAATTTATATATTTAAAAACTATGTAAAGAATACTATAAGTCACAACAATTAACAATTGAAAATATTTAAAAGATATATGAAAAAATTATGGTCAAAGATAGACTTGTTTGAATCTCACAATCTGAAAGGTGTCACATAATTTGGAACAGAAAGGAGTAAGTTTTATAAAGTGATTTTCGGACAAGCTATGTTGTATGGGTCGAAGTGTTGGCCGGTCAAGGCACGTCCAAAAGATGAAATTAGTGAAAATAAGGATGTTGGGATGGATGTGTAGGTGTATCATGAGAGATAAACTAGGAATGAAGATATTCAGGTCAAGGTGGGAGGGACCCTAGTGATGGACAAAATGGGGGCGGCAAGACTGAGACCGATGGTCTGATCATGTGAAAAGGAGTACACTGTGCCACACTGAGGAAGTGCAAGAGGTTGACAATGACGGGTATGAGGAGAGGTAAAGGAAGTTTGAAGAGGTATTGGAGAGAGGTGATTATGCCAGATAATATGACATAATTGCAGTTTATCAAGTATGACGACTCTAGATAGTATGATATGAAATTTGAGGATTAGAGTAGATGATTAGTAGGTAGGCAAGTATTGTCTCGTTTCCCTTACAATTATCAATATTCATTTTTTTGAAAATAAAATTGTGAATATTAAATATTAATTAATTAATATAAAGATTTAACTTTTTTTATGGTGCTGACATCAATATTCATTTTTTTGAAAACAAATTTTTTGAATATTACATAGAACTAATAAATAATTCTTAAGTATGGAGTAATTAATATAATTATGTACATTTTTTGCGGGTATTGACATCAATATTCTTTTTTTTTTCAAAACAAAAATTGTGAATATTAAATATATAACTAATTATTAATTAATCTAAATAATTATTTTAATTAAATAGACATATTTTTTTGCAATAATATAAAATATATAATACAATAGAGATTCAAATATGTTAGTTTAATTAAAATTTATTTTTAATTAAATAATTAATATTAAATTTGAAAACTTCCAAAAAAAGAGGAAGAAGAAGAAGAGTTCTAAACGTTAAAACACAGTTTTTTTTACTGATTGCAATTTTTATTTTTAGATTTTTATATTTTAAATTAATTTTAATAATTCATAAATTCTTTTTTTGTAGTGCTGACACGTGGCACTTTTTTCTTCTCCTATTATATATAAATAGATATTTATAAAGTTCATATTTATATGGTATAAAAATAATTTATTTTGCTTTGTCAACTTTTTTAATGATAAATTTGGTTGAGTGATTTTATTGATATAAAAATCAAAGTTGAGTGATCTTATTGAATATAAATCAAAGTTGAGTGATTTTATTGATACAAAATAAAGTTCAATGACTTTACTAGATAAATTATCAAAGTTGAGTGACCTTTTGAAATATTAACTCGATACAAATTGATTGTCAGAGATGAGACGTGTTCATTTTTTGTCAAGTTAGCATACAACAATAAAAATAATAACATATTCAGTATAGTTTCACTCGTGGAATTTGAAAAAAAGATAAGTGTACAAAAATCTTATCCACCCATGGGATTTGAAAAAAATAGTGCCCAAAAATCTTACCCTACCTTTGTCGTGTAGAGAGGATGTTTAAGACAGATTTTCGGGTTAAGAAAATTGTTTTTCAAAACAAGGTTTGAAAGAAATACAAGTCAAAAGCTACGGTGAAAATATTGAAGAAATAAATTAGTGACAATAATAGTCGTAATAGAATTGTGTAATAATAAGGCTCAAATATGTCATTTAACTTTGAGAAAAGACTCATTAATGCCATAAGTTAAAAAATTGACTCATCTAAGTCATTTATGTTTGAGAAAAGGCTTATCCATGCCATTTTCATTTGAGAAAAGGTTTATCCATGCCATTATTTGTTAACTGAAATAACATATATGAGCCAAACTTTTAACAGATGACATAGATAAGCCTTTTCTCAAAGTTTGATGGCATATTTGAACCTTTTTCCTTTTAAAATATAATTTAATTAATGACGTGGCCGAATCATAATTGACCACGTGTAAAAAATAATTTTACAAAATCAGAACTGTTTTCCGTTAACAAATAATGACATGGATGAGCCTTTTCTCAAACGGAAATGGCATAGATGAGCCAAACTCTTAACGAATGACAAAAATAAGTCATTTCTCAAAATTCGATGGCATGTTTGAGCATTTTTCCTAATAATAATACTGGTAAGGACACAGACAAATGCTACATACTAGAACCTTGCTCTACCACTAGATACCAAGTTAGCATCATCCTTGCAATTATATTCTACTTATTAGAGAGAAGATAAAAGTGATTGAAATGCATAAAGCCAACATTTACGAGCATGACTTTGGAATGAATTATAGCAATATATAAAGAGACAAAGAAGATGATAGGCACAACCCAACAACGTCAAGTCGTCAACAACAACATACCCAGTGTAATCTCACATGACCAAAGTAACAAAAAGATGAGCATGAACATTGCTCTCTAGTATAGCCTCCATAATATCATTCCCTTATACCTTAAAAAATACTTTTTGAAATATGATAAAAGAGTATATAATTGCAAAAACTTACACTATGCGGATGCGAAAGGGAATAGGCTTCTTTATAGCTGTGTTAGAACAGCCACATGAATGCTCATATGAGATTTTGCGACGTTTAATTAAATCAGTTCAAGAGAACATACTCTTCCTCCCGCCTTTACTTGAGGCTGTTCGCTACATCAATTACAAAGCGATATCTGACGTCCTTCTTTATTAACCTTTCGAGTGCCTCATTGACATACTGAATGGGGACTATCTCAATTTCTGGATACATTTTGTGGGAAGCACAGAAATCCAGCATTTCTTGTGTCTGCTTCGTTCCACCAGTTACACTCCCAACGATGCTCTTCATACCTGCCAGAGCGACTCATTTTTAGCCAGAGTACAACATATAGAACACAAACTTGCTTCAAATTGTGAGCAGATATAGAAAATAATACCGAGGATTAGGTTTCCTGGGATAAATTTCACTTCACTTGGGAAGCCAACAAGAACAAGAACGCCAGCAGTCTTTAACAGCGACAAATATGTGTCAAATGGAATATCTCCAGAAGCGGTGTTAATAATGAAGTCAAACGACTTACTCAGCGCCTGTAACAACGTAAGAGATCAATCACAACAACAGCAGGTTAAAGCATTTCCGTGATATCTATATCTATAGAGAAGTACAGACTGCAAGTTTATGACTGACATCATACCATCATCTGCTGTTCATCCGATGAGATTACAAACTTGTCTGCTCCAAGAAGATTTAACGCCTCTTCTCTCTTAGATATACTTGTACTGAATACCGTTACTTTTAATCCAAAAGCCTTTCCAAACTTCACTGCTAGGTGGCCTAGACCACCTAATCCAACGACACCTAGAGATTTTCCAGGTTGGTTCATGTTATGTCTTATCATCGGAGTATAAACAGTAATTCCAGCACATAGTAAAGGTGCTGCAGATGCAAGCGGGTAATTTTCAGGTATTCTAAAGCAGTACCTGTACGTATAAGCAACGTATATCAGTATACTATATACCTATTTTATACGACCATTTGGTCCACATAGGGTATAGATCAGGGGACGTTGGGACGAGTGGGGTGAGAAAAACACATAATTTGTCGGAGAGTTGGATATATTAACCTTTCATTGACTACAATGTAACTGGAGTATCCCCCTTTAGTAACTGTACCATCGACGTCTATACCATCAAAAGTGTTTATTGCTCCTTCTGAGCAATGAACCTCTAATGCATCACAACAATATTCACATTCCCTGCATGAATTAACATATGTTCCAACTCCAACATGGTCGCCAACTTTGAAGTGCTTAACATCCGTACCAACCTCTCTCACAATTCCCGTAATTTCATGTCTGACAGTCATGAAAAAGTTTCACAATATAAGTAAATGAGGTAAAATGTATCAAATAATTTCTGAAATCAAGTTTCGCACCCTGGCACAAGAGGATATTTTGAAGTTCCAAGTATATTCCTGGTCCAGAGAACATCGGCAAAACACATTCCACAAAATGCAATGTCTAGCAGAACATCATCACTGCTGACTGCCCTGTGGTAAGTAAAACAAAATTTTAGCTGCAACTTAAAATAACTCGAAAAGTAGAATCAAATCAATAGTTCAACCATTTAAAGTTGGTCAATGATCATGTAATCCAAAGTGGCGAAATAGAACAGCCCTTGGCAGAGGACGAAAACTCAACCAAAAGAAAAGAAAATGAAGCATCACAAAAGGCCATTCAATCCTTGCACGCTGTAAATGTACCTCCGGTTGAATTCATAAGGTGAAAGAACTCCGGACGGATCTCTCGCTACCCAACCAAGGCAATTCTCGTTTGCACTTGCAGAAGTCATTACAATTATTCTGCATTAAGAATGCAATACAGAAGTAAGAATGATGTAATAGCAGAGAAGCCTAGCATTGTGTATTTGCGAAGATTGCTATTCCTTTACCACAAGTTGTATAACTTTACAGCTTTGTTGATAAACTTGAGTGTCATTATAGCTTTTCTAGGACTGATCTGAGTATGTTTGGAAGAAGTGGAATCATATATTCCTCCATCAAGAACTCTCACATTCAGAAGATGAAAATATTGGCAGAGATGAGAATTGTTGAGATGGACGCATGGGCATGTTGTTATTGATATCAAAGACAAAGTGAGAGTGGCTTCGGCGGAGGACAAGATAGGAGAAGCAAGACTGAGATGGTTGTGATAAGGAGATGCACATATGCTCCAGTGCGGAGGTGTGAGAGGTTGACTTTGGATGACCTTAGGAAAGTTAGAGGTAGACCCAAGAACTATTGAAAATAGGTGATTAAACAAGACATGGTGCAGTGTCAGTTTACCAAGGACATGACCCTTTGATAGGAGATTGTGGAGGACACGAATTTGAGTAGAAGATTAGTAGGTAGAAATGCATTGTCTTGCTATTCATCCATACTAATAGTCGTAGTATTACTCTTATAGTTTATTGTCTTTGATATTTGTTACTATTGATGGTTTCTTGAACTTTGACTATCATATTATTTTGTTGTAGTACTAATTAATTACTATTTCTTATTCCATTACCTCTTTTTCTAATTGCTTTGGCCGTTTTTCTTAAGTTGAGGGTTTATCAGAAACAATTTCTCTATCCGACATAGAAATAAGGTCTACTTACACTCTACTCTACCCTCCCATTTGGTCGGACCCCACTTCGTGAAACTACACCGGATACTCTCTCTGTCCCAATTTATGCGACTTACTTTCCTTTTTAGTCAGTCCCAAAAAAAATGATACATTTATATATTAAGTAACAATTTAACTATAAAATGTCTATTTTCCCTTAATGAAATGATTTACAGCCACACAAATTTCTATCATTCATTTTGGACCACAAGTTTTCCTTTCTTTCTTAAAACTCCGTGTCGAGTCAAACTACCTCACATAAAATGGGATAGAGGGAGTATATTGTTTTTTGGGGATTTGTGCCACTTTTTAGGGTAAAGTAAAACTTTCAGAGCTAAAACTCAGATTTATGCTAATTTATTTTTCCGAAAAATATACAATTTACATTCTATATGCAAAAACCTTATAAGAATTGTTCTAATCGACCATGAAACGTCTTAAAAAATTAAATACAACAATTGCATCAATAGGGATATAGTGAGTATTAAAAAATTTGAAACATACAACAGATCGTTCACTTATTCTTCAAATTGCTACTACAATTATAGATAAAATTTTAGTACAGTTGATTCCAAATATCAGATTTTAAAATATGAAAAATTCAGAAAAGAGAATAAACCTGGAAGGAAGAACGAACAGGGAAGAGATAGAACTAACCAACAGCTCCCAAAAAAGTGACGGCAAATGGAAAAATGAAAAAGTTACTTGAGTCTTGAGATGGATTTACTCTGTTTTTTTTTTTTTTTTTTTTTTTAAATAAAAAAATATTATTTTAATATTTAAAATTTTGAAATTAATTAAAGTTATATTTATTAAACTTTTTATTTATTTTTAACAAGTAAAATTTTTAATATTTGATATTTTGAAGGCAAATTGATTTTAGAGATTTTTTTTTAATTGATAATTTTAAGACGTCTGATTTAGAATGGAGGGACTCCAATCATTTTGCTATAAACTCATTTGATTTGTGGCTTATGAATTTGGAGATTCAATTCAAAGCTGGCAAGTGTTTTGGTGTCCTACATATGATAGAGACTAATTAAAATAGATAAATGTTGAAACTTGAAAGGTATGTGAAATAATTTTCCTTTTATTCAGTCTAGAATTTGTTGTCCTATTTTTATCAATAAAAAATCACTTGCTTAAAATTTTTAGGGATTGGTTAGTTTGTTTATAAGTTTTGATGGAATTAATTATATTTAAATTAGTTATGATGAAATTATTTATTATGTTATTAATTTTTAGTGAATGTTTGTTGATAAGTTTTTATCAAAATTGAAGCCTAAAATCAAAATATGCGACAGTTGGCTTAAATTGCTACCAAACTAGTTTTTTTATTTAACTTGAAAATCTAAGCTCTAAATATTAGTAATAAGACTCTCAACTATTAAAAAAATAATTATTTTGTCTTGTTATATTTTTTTAATGCTAAATTTAGTTGAGTAATTTTATGGATAGAAAAATCTAAGTTGGGTGATTTTATTGATACAAAATAAAGTTTAGTGATTTTACTAGATATATTCTTAAAGTTAAATGATCTTTTGAGATATCAACTCGAATTTAAATGAACCCCTTCTGTCCTTCTAAGTTCCTGACTCATTATGGAAAAGCACTAGCCTACGATAGGGGTGAGCAATCGATTTTTCGGTTTTCAATTTTGAAAAGGTATGTACCGAATACCTAATCAAACTAATTCGATTCGGTGGTTTTAAAACGATTTTTTTATGCGAATGAAAAATAAAATAAGAACAAAATCAAAGTATAAGACACTTCAAAATTTTAAACCATGTTAAGTGATTATGTGTCTCACAATGGAACACTTATTGTGCTTAAAAGATCATATTTGTCTTTGTCATGTGCCTCCAACTACCGCTCAAGAAAAACAAGGACGTAGACGGATTCCTATACGACGGTACATCGACAAGGATATTTGTGTCCACCCTTGGTCTATGAATGTCTATTTTACATTGTATACATTAACATATGAGCATTTGGTTAATTAAGTCCCGTAGTCTTGTATAACATACCAAAAAAACATTGGATTATACAGAGAAAGCCTAGACTTTCATTATTTTTTTATTGAAATTGACAACAATAGTATGAAGATTATAATTAATTAACAGACATGTTTTATAGATTACATGATAGAACAAGAATATACATTATCATCATTAAATAAATTGCTAACTTTGTCATCTCCTCTATGAGTTATAGGCAAAGTAGCATACTTATCAGTGGCATTGTAACCATGCCTCCAATAATTGTAACTTTCTTTGTACTCTGTTGTTGTATCTTTGAAATAATTATTTGATGATGTGAAATATAGTGGTGGATTTGGATATGGCCAAAATTCTGCCCTCTTTCCTGATCTTCTTACTGCTTTTAGCACCTTTTTACGATCCACGTATCCCATTATGGTCACCTTTTCCATCTCTACATCCATTTCTACTGAATCCACCCCTGCTTATTATAGATTGTGAGTTTGAGACTATAATGAAATTCTTTACTATAGGGGCGGCACATTTGACAGAATTCAATAACTTTAATAAAAATCTTATGATGATTTTAAAAACCTAATAAAATTTAAAATCTTGTGGTCTGATATATGCCATATGCAAAAATCAGAAATTAAAGAGTTATTAAAAAAATAATATATTATTTTCTTGATAGACATGAAAAAAAAGTAAGATAAATAAATTAACATCCGATGATGCATAAACTTTCCATACCTCTAAGCTTGAGGACAGCGTCTTTGACAACTCTCTCACAACCAGGGCAACACATCCTTACTTTGAGTTCCACCGTCTGTCAAATAAATCACGATTTAACATGAATTCTCACAATTATCCTTTGCTTTCTAAATTAATTGTACTTCCTCCGTTTCAAATTATTTATCGTTATTTTTGTATTGAATATATATTATGTATTAATTTTTTAAATTCTGGGTTCAAATCTACTATATAGTTCAATTAATCTTAGTAAATTATACTCCACGCGCTATAACAAATAAAAAGATTTTGCTGCAATAATATAATTGCCGTCATATTATATTTAGCGGCAATTATAAATATGAGTATTTATAATCAATATTCTATACAAATATCAGTAAAGACTTAAGCAACTTTGGAAGCAATAACATCAACTTGATATTGCCGCTAAATATCTTTTGCGGCAATAAAAGGAAAATCTATTGCCACCTAAATGTCTCTTTGATTACAGTGACGTCAAAATTAAGTAATGAGTTCAGATGAACCGATACTATAAATTAAAACTGCATCCACCTAGCATGGTTGTAAGGGTATAGTCATCTGATCAACATATTCCTTTTAGCGTTTAAGGTCTAAAAACATTAGTGTAAAGAATTTTTCCTAGTATCAATTCACTTAAATAATATTTATAGGTAAGCTTTCTTAATCTTTAAAATAAGACAGGTTATATGAGAAGAAATCGCTAGATTCGATCAGTCATTATGAAGATTATTCTAATTAGTATTTGCATCAAAAGAATAACAGAAGTAGGGGTGAGATCCTGCTTTCCGGATTGTCATTGGTCTCTATCTATCATTTATAGTCTTTAATTTCCTTTCAAAGATTTGAGATATATTTCAAAATCTAGAAATGTATTAAATGCTCTTTATACTTATGCTATCAGGGGTTGTGGCCTAACTTTCCTTTGGAAGTTTCGTATGTGTTATTTCTTTCGACTTACACACCATTTTGGGGTTCTCAGATGTTTGCCATCATGATCTCGACTTTTGGATCGTGACAAAATAGGTAAAGATATACATATAACTTGAAACTTTTTCCATTATTCTAAAGATGCATCTTTACAATAAAGTTGGCTAATAAATTCAGATGAAATCATTTCCAGGTTGAACTGATGAAAAGGTGGAGAAAAGATTAAAGGAAGAAGAAAGACCAAAGAAAGTGAAACCTGCAAAGAAAGTGGTCGACCCCTAGGCATGTTGTTGTTGTTGTTGATGGCTTTATTAGGGTTGTCTTAATTGATGATGATATTTGTAAAGCAAAGAGATCTAACAGTGCCAAATAGTTTCTGAATAGGCTTTTCCATTTGTAAATAGGTTGCTTGAGTATATATATTGACAATGACATATGCAACTCATTAAAAAGGGGAGGAGACTTATTGTTGAAGACTTTTTATTTAAGTAAATTATATAAAGGTATGTTTTCTTGGGTTTCGGTCTTGGTAATGGAGAAAATCATGTTAGGAGTGTTGTAATGTGCCATCTGAATTTAATCGAGTTTTAATGTAGATATTAGACACCGGGTGAGAAGCTTAAAGGAAAAAGATAAATAGTTCGTAAGGTATGTTTTGTCGGGATTGAATCCTGAAAATGGAGAAAATTTTGTTGGAAGTGTAGTCACCGATTTTGCCCCTGA
>JAJONR010007408.1:0-42876 GCA_029582245.1 Solanum etuberosum
TTTTAAATTTTAAATTTCAATCCGCCCCCCCCCCCCCGCCCCACACCCGCATAAATCTAAACCTGCCCATCCCCACCCCGCATATGTTTAAACCCACACCCGCACTGCCTCATTGCCATCCCTAGGTACGTGGGCAGGCACGAAGCTGCACGTACAGATGCGAGTTTGGGTGCCAAATTTGAAGGTTACCGCGTGTAACTCGCACATGCGTGGGTAGTTGGGCAGTTTCTAGCCATTTGTGGCTGGTCAGCATTTTAGATAAGGCTTGTAAATTTGAATTTGAATTATGCCTATAAGTTGGGGATGTCAATTGAATTAATTAGACATGTGACAGGGTGTTGTGACCTATTTATTGGCACATGCAGAGGGCTTTTGGTCGAAGGCTAAGCATTTTGTGTGCTTTTCTGTGGCACGAGTTTAAATACAAAGTTGGGAAACGATTCATGTACGTGCCTTGTGTTGTTTGTTTTCGTATGCTTGTCCAAGTGTTAAACTATATTGAGGAAAAAAGAGTTGGTTGAGTCTAAGGGGTCGTTTGTGTAATGACCATCCAGGTCATTTCTCCGTTTTCTGATCTTTTCAACGTATAGAGCTTTCTTGTAGCGACCTCAAGTCATTTATGACTTGCTGGGACTGATAGTTCAATCGTTGGGTCGTTCGTTTGGGTTTTGTGCAAGTTTCCGTGTTTTGGAGCCTTTGCAATTTGAACAGTTGACTTCGGTCAAAAGTACAGGAAGACGGCCTTAGAATGCAATTTTGATGGTGTCACTAGCTCCGGAAGGGCCATTTTAGGCTAGGGGCATGGTTGGTTCTGCGCCCGAGACTTCTAATGTGAGTTTGTGTTGTTAGGCGTTTTAACGTTGAAGCTTAAGCCAAGGTTTGACTTCGGTCAACATTCTTGGTAAACGTGCTCAAATGAGAATTCTCTCAGCGCGGTTAGCTCTGGATTGTTGAGTTTGGTTTCGAACGACCTTTTGTGCAATTCTTGAGGCTTTCGGTCTCATTTTGAGCCTTGTGGATTTTAGCTTAAAACGAAACATGGGTGTGGACCCACTTTTCGTCGAAACGACCTCAGATGAAAGTTTTGATGGTTCTATTGGGTCTGGAATGCCAAATTCGATGGGGTAGAATATTCCGTTTGTGCGCACGGGGTTCCGCACAAATCTCGAGCACCCTGTTAGAGAATTCGGAGTTTGAGCAAACTAGCTGAAGTGCTGATATCTGGTGCAGGCTTTTAGCGACCAGAATTTAGGCCTTCAGTGACCGGATTCGACTTTTAGCGACCATTTTCGACTATTTATATCCCAAAATTTCAGCTTCAGCCCTCATTTTAAAATGCGATATCTAGAGCTTGGGAGCTCTGATTAAGGTGATTTGAAGTTGTGGATTCCCGGAATCTTCGTGGTTAAGCGTTGGAGTGTTTGAAAAGTGTCGGGGGCTCTCCATTTGAGGTATATTCCGCCCCGAAGGGGCTGCCAGCTCTCTTTTGTTTTCTTCAATTGGTGATTTTGATGCATGTGGTAGTTTGGGTTGTTCCGAGCATGGAATTGAGCCTCATTTTGGGGCACAAGCTCGATTAGTCGTTTAGGACATTTGACAGAGTCAATTTTGGGATTCTCGGTGTGGGTTCCACATTCTCATTTTGACTCAATTTTGGGTCCATTTCCAATTGTTACGATTTTAGTGTCAACGTCCGTAATGACGTCGTGATCGGTAATTTGATAGTGTGGCGGTGTTTCAAGCGTTTCTGAAGGGGCTAGCCCATGTGCGGTGGATTCAGAGCGCTCGTGATCAGCTTTGAGATGGCTTCAGTCTACTTTCTTGATTGAGCTTCTTAGATAATGCCTAGTATAGATTTCATGTGATTTTGGATTGTATTTGTCGGGTATTTAGCTTTCCTCTTGTTATTCCATTTTTTCTCGACTCCGTAGGAGCCTTGGGCTTAGTGTGGGTGTTGGAATCCTTAATTTAGGCTTGTAGCTTCGCTTGTGGTGTAGATGATCTTGCTTATCCTTGTTAGGATTGATTCATGGTGGCCTTAGACTTGGCTGGACATTAGATCCTTTAGGTTGTGTTTTATCGCCTTGTAGTTATGATTTGCTCCCTTTAAGGCTTGTTTTGGGTTGTTTTCCTTGCGTTGATGCTTGTGACCTTGGTGGCTCATGGTAGCCGTGAATTGGTCCTAGTTGTGCTCAACCTGGGACTAGAGCGGTGTGATTGGGGTAGAGCGTCATCCCTTGAGTTTGCTTCCCCTTTATTGATTTGAAATCTCTTCTTGATCCCTTCGCTTATTGTTTAGCGATAGGCCTGTTGTAGCCTTATTGAGCTTATGATTATATTGTTGGGCCCGATGCCGTGTGCGAGGACCAGTTGGATCCCAGGTTAGTACTCTTCCCTTTGGTTGCGTGTTTTGGTTGGTTGTGTGGTTATTTGACTTAAGTGCCTTGTTTGAATGTTGATGATGGCATGCATTGCATTGTTTGCTCATTTCACGAGTTTTGTGGTACGATCCCGGTTCATGCATTGGCATATTTATCATTCATGATGAAACACTATTTTACTTGGCTTTTATCCACCTAGATCAATTGATTTACTGGTTTTTGAGATTACGAGACTTATGGGACGTGCTCCTTTCTTACTTAAGATTTTAGAGGCATCTAGGATACGGTCAGTTTTTACTTGACTAGTCGGCGCGTCGACGCCCTTTCTTGCATGATCTTTGGCTACTTTGAGATCCTCTTCGAAATCGACACGCCCCCAAGTCACTCTTACTAGCTGGGCGGCGTACGCCCCTGAGAGTGGACTGTCTGGCTGAAAGGCTATGATATATTGAGATCCTCTTCGAAGTCGACACGCCCCTGAGTCACTCTTGCTAGCTGGGCTGGGAGTTGACTGTGGTTGTGGTTACTTGGGCTGGGAGCACGGCTTTCGCTTTTTGGGCTCGGATTCGTGGCACTTCTCTGATGGTCTTATTGCATCCTCTGCATTCATATGTAATGCCTATCACCAGTATACTTGTTTTTTGATTGCACCCTCCGATTTATGGGGTTCGGTTGGGTAATGATTGTTGTTTGTACCTTCCGGGCTTATGGGGGTCCGATTAGGTTGTTGTTTGACAATAATCTGTTCTATGTTATTGTTTTCTTGTTAGCTGATAAGCTTTGACTTTAGAATTGTGGTTGTGGGTCCTCCTGACCCTGGGTAGTTGACTTGGTATCTTAGTTACTTGCAATTAGGTTGTTGGCTCGTGTTCCAGGTACATTCTTGACTCGGATTCTTACCCCTTGTATCCAGTTTCTATTAGGTATTGCCTGTCTACTTTAGTATCTCCTGTTTAGTTGCTTGTGCTATGCTTTCCTTATTACTTGTTGTTTATGCTTGAGTTATCTTTTGAGCTCAGTCAATGCCTACTGAGTACCGTTTTTGGTACTCATACTACACTTATGCTCCCTACAGATCCTAGTTTGAGTTATTGCTAGTGATTTGGAGTCATGTGGAGCAACTTGGAGTCGTGTGGAGCAACTTGGAGTCTCGGAGACTAGGGTGAGCTCTTGGAGTTCGGAGTTGCCGGTTTCCGTCTACTTTAGGCTAGGCTTAGTCTTTATATTGTATTCAAAGACAGCCTGTACCTATCTAGTATTTGTAAAAGCCTGGTTCTCTTATTTTGATTAGATGCTCGATTACTAACTGATACCAGGTCTTGGGATGGTTCCTTCTGTTGCATTTCTATTGACTACCCTTTCTTAGCTTCGTTATAAGATATATGTTTCTTATTGTTGACTTCCGCTTGGTAGTCCGTTGCTTATGGCTCCGGGCTAAGTGTTAGGCTTACCTACTTGTGGGGTATAGTAGGTGTCATCATGACCTGAGAAATTGGATCATGACAGATTGGTTGGGAACAAGTTATCCCAGGATTATTATCCTAGGATTAGCTATCCTGGGATAAGTTATCCCACCATGTATATGATATAACTTATCCTATGACTATGGTATAAATGGCGGGATAAGTTATCCCAAACTTGACAACCAAACAAGACACAAAAATTATATCCCTGGACTATTTTTTATCCCAAAACTATTTATTTTTATCCCTCACACCAAACGACCACTAAGGGTCCTAAACTGCCTAGTGGGTTAGATCGGGAAGGGTTGACCCCATAACAAGACCCATGCCCAATCTGGTCAACCAATTTAGGGTACTTTGACCAAAGTCAACTGAGAAATTCCGAATAGATTTAATAAAAAAAAGGGCAGACCGGAGCACTAAAACTACCAGTGTATGCAGGGTCCGGGGAACAACTAAAACCACAAGGGTTTTACTGTACGCAGCCTTACCCTGCTCAACAGATTCAACGATTTCGGTAATCAAAACAAAAGCTAAGGTGAAATTGAAGAAAACGGAATACTTTGATAGAAATTTCTTTGTCACCCTTTTTCATTCTATCTCCTTCTAGGATTCTAATCAATATTTTCTCCTCAAGTTTTCAACATAATATCTCATAAGTTAGGTTTTATAACTCTACTTTTAGATAATTGAATTATCTTTGGCCAGGCCCCCACACCTGTATCCATATTTGGATTTGTATCCTCAAATCTTAGATCATGAAGTATTCGACCTCTAGATCCGCACCCGTATCGTACACCCACACTCGAGTCCGAGCAACATGGGTTTGAGCCAAATATTAGCTTAAGCCCTGAAGCGAGGCTCAAACCCGAGAAACTTGTCATCCAGACAACAAAATATAGTAAATTTGAATGGTACAGATGTATCCATTAATTTTTCAACCTTCAGTTGTATTTAAGGCCTAATAAGACTAGCTTCAACCAAAATAGGAAAAAACAAAGGTGGATGCAATCATGATTTAGCTGCCAGCGTGGCTTTGGTCTAGTGGTAAGAGCACACATGTGGATTAGGCAGACGTCACGTGTTCGAGCCTTGACGCAAACAAAAGCCCAGAATTGAGTGGAGAAAGGTAAAAGGTCGGCCCATCATCCACCCAGTTTCGAACCGTGTGCCAATGACCCTCAGGGATTTCTCGGTTATCAGAAACAGGTACCATGATTTAGTTAAAGTGTTTACTGTTCATGCAGTACACAGAAAAACAAATTAGTTTTTATTACTGGATACTGAGGCTGCACCAGCCCCATATCATGAGAAAGCACGGAGGCAGAAATTTAATTGGACAAAGCTGGAGAAAAAGAAAGAAGACTTGCATCACTACTTACAATTCTGTTGGGCCACATTGGAACTCCAAGAGAGAGCGAACTCAGAGCAGCTTTAGATGCTAACTGTTTCTCCTCTCGCATCTCCCTTTTCTTTAAAGAACGTCGCTTCCATTTCCTGTGAATTGACAAGGTAAGCAGAGAAACAAGGGTAATTGCAGCAGATATGAGGTCCATGTAGAGCAAGCTGCACCTGATAATCAGTTTAAGTTTTGCCTCAGCAACTTCTTCATCATAATAACTTGCTGCTGGTTCATTAGTTTCAGCTTCCTCGCTGGTGATCACCAGTTCTTCATCTTCATTCTCTTCATCACACATGTGCTTCAATTCTGTGTCTTCTACAAGAGAACTAGCTGGCAAAACTGGAGAACTCTCCCACTCATCTCTGGCAGGAATAAATTGAATGGGCATACTTCTTGCATCAAATCGTGCAACTTCATCGTTTTTAGGTTTCCCTGAACTCCCAACTCTTGCTTGCAGCTGTACTTCAGGTTTTTCTGCACTCCGAACTCTAGCTTGTTGCTGAACCTCTGGGGAAATATGAGGAAAGAATACCAAAGGACTAGGAGGAGCCAGCAGACTTGACACCGCATGACTAGGAGGAGCCTGCAGACTTTCATATTTTATCTTCTGATAAAATTCTGTTTTAGTAATTGGAATCGCCTCTATCTCATCTTTTGGAGATGAAACAGTTTCATAATCAGGCATGTTCTCCTCGATGGACAGTGAAGAACTATCAGACTTGAGAAATTGAAAAGCTGAAGGTTTTTGCTGATGATCCTTATCTAACAGGGTCTCTGTTTCTTTCTCCGACACTGACTCAACATGCGGAGCCGAAACATCCTCGAATATTGTCCTTGATTTTTTCTTATGGACAAGTTTTGAGCACTTGACAGGATAGTCATTGTCTACTTCCATAAATGGGCCTTCCTTCACCATATATGGTTCTTCAAACTCCTTTAATGAGAAACCATAATACTCAAGAAGGCCTTCTATGTCCTCATCCTGATACATATCCAGGAGCAGAAGTTACTCCACTCAAAAACTGTTATATAAGAACACAGCCAGCAAAAATATTCAAAAATTACCTCCATCCAAAGCCATTTGGCAACTTGGGTAACAGGGATTCCTTGGCTATTCTGCAGTCCAGAGTGTAAAGAAGCCAGGGCCTGGGTTCGTAACTGGAAACACCAAGGAAATGAAATGCTTTAACACAATGTAAATCTACAAACAGGTGAAATATTTAAAAGTTTGCCCCTATAACCTTCAACAACGGAAACTACTGCCAGACATAAACGAGCATAAAATCAGTGGAGCAAAGGAAAACACTTTCAAGTTCTCTATTCCCTTAAGTCACTTATAGTGGTCCTTTCTATTTACTATGCCAAAAGAAAGCATGAACTTTTTTGTTAATAATGGCAATATTCAATTGGAATTAAATGGTCCCCAATAAAGTGGAATGAATATATAGAATTCATGCAGCTGAGATCCCAACCCATCTGAAATTGAGGCGTAATTGATTGGTTGAATTATTGAACGAAAATACGAAATTGGATAGAAGGATTGATAAAGTCAATAAATCTCGCTACTTAAATTAAAATACTATGGAAGTGTGGGTAATACCTTTGAGAAATGAGCATGCATTAAGCAAGCTTGAAGATAGCTAGCCCTTTTTGCAAGCCGAAAGAAAGCAATAAAATTACCGGTCCTGCAGGCCCTGAAATTATGAAAGAAAAAACATTCTTAGGTGACTTTAGTGGCAAGGTAATAATAAGGTCTCCTAATGATGCAATGATGAAACAACCTTGCCACATCACGGGCAAAGAGAACTTCTGGGGTTTGCCGCATATCTGGTGCCATCTTTGCTAAATCAAGTGAAAGCTCTGCAGGTTCAACCTAGCACAAAACTCATACTCCACAAAAAGAAAAACACCGGAAAACAAATTCAGGAATATGCTTAATAGTTGACTTACTTTATAGCCTGGATGTTTATCAAGCTTTAAAAGTGCATAATAACCTCTAAATTCTCTCTCAGTTTCCACATTTATTCCTCTCTTCCGGTGGTCGTCATACAATTGAAATAGTTCAACTGATGTTTTGTTCATCTGCTCAATATTGAGATGTGCATCAAATCCCTCAGAAAACCCCTCTCCTCTCGTGTATTCACACAATTCATGCATGGCGAGTATATGGAGCCTTATCTGAAACAAAAATGATGGGCAATAAAATTAGAATCTATTTCAAAACTGAGTAACATCACTAAAATCAACAAGAACATTTAGGTGTCTTGTTTTATGTGAGATTAAGCAAGAAATTAGCTTCGGATGAAAAACTCTACTGCAAGGAACCATAGCCCCTTCATACTCAAACCCAAACCTATCTGTAAATCAAGCTTATTGACAATTAAAATATCCCCATCGGTTGAATCAAGAAAACACAATAATATATGCTAAACTACATAACCATAATATTTTGTTACAACAATAGATCGCTTGTATGGTTTGTGAGTATAATGCAATGATTGATTGTAAACCAAATTGACCTTTGTGAATAAGAAGATGCCAAATTTTGTCCATCCCATTTTCCAGATAGAGCATGTTGAGATTTTATGCTCAGAAAAATATGGCTTATTTATGCTTACCTTAAAAAGTTACTAGCTTATAAGTTAACTCATCAGTATCATGGTGTATATCTCAACATCAGGATGAGTTTAAATGATTCACATATAAAGCTTCTGAAAAGTTGATAGAAGTTTCACTTAAAAAAAGCCTCCCGGAAGAATAGATAATGATAAGACAAAGATGCTTGAAAGCAATTAACAATACAGATGGCCAATAATATCAACCATTTGCTCCAGCATATTAATAGCTTCACGGTTGAAAATATGTTGCATCCTCAAATCCATACGGATTGCACGCATCCTGTCCCATAAGAAGTTATACAGGCGAAGAAAGCTTTCTCCGTAAGGCTGCTCTAGCAAATTCAAAAGATAATCCATGGTCTTCTGTAAGATTGGCATTGGACGTATGAGCACAGCTTCCCTCTCAGCTGTCCTGGTGTACTGAAAAGAATCATTTGGCAATGTTCATCAATTCATTCTTTTTATGCTCTCATGAACTTTTACCTTTTTCTATTATATTAAATGCGAATAATACTTAAGAGTTCCAAATAAAGACCTTTTTGACAGCAAGCAATTTACTGGTTTGGTTTCTGTCTCCATCCAAGCGTTCATATTGGTCAAGATCTCCTTTCCTTTCTCGTTCTGCTCTTTCTGATTCTGCAAAAGAAAATAATTCAGGAACAAGTTCGACATCTGGTGAGAAATTTATTACCTGAACAAAATAAACTTCACTCGTGAGTTTGACACATGAACCAGAAGCTAACTTCTGCTCCAGACCAAAAAAGATACAGTAAGGATTTTTGGCGGTATATAGCTTCCAGTTTCTCAAAGAGGGCCACCAACAATCCGGGAGTGCTTATTGTGACTTACGAGGAGAACATCGTCATGTTCAAGGCACGATTACCGGCTCCAGCACTGTAGCTGGAAGTTCTGGTGACGAGTGATGGTGTTTGAGTCAATAAGACAGATAAAAGGAATAAACCAAGGATTAGGGATATAGGGCTCTTTGGTAATTTAGAGATAGTGCCATAGTGAAGGGGATGGAATTGACATTTCAGAAGACTATATAATAATAGAGAGACAATAATGGTGGGGGGTTGAGTTCAGCATGTAAATTTGGGAAGATTGGAGGGGCAGAAACAAGAAAAGAAAAAAGACTTTTGGTTGTTAAAACTTTGACTACTTTTATTTAACACGACAATCCAGAAGGTTTACAATTGTCACAAAAATGAGGGCTTTCAGTTTCTCTGTCAACAAGAAAATGATTTATAATACAATAAGCTAAACCACAATCAGTATCAAAGAAATAATTTAAGCCACAATAATACGTCCTTAGAACTCAGGTTTCCCTCCACCAAAGCCAGTTACCTTCAAGAATTGCACCACTTTCTCTTTCCTCTAGTCATTACTTAATGGAATAGAGACTAAAGCAGTTAAACTTACAACTATTTTACTTTTCTTCCTTTATTATTTTATTTTTCTTTTTCTTTATGAGGGGGTTTGTAACAACTTTTCTTTTTTTACCTGTAACTACTTTTCTTTCCCTTCCAATCCATAAACTTTTTCACATATCCTTCCCATTAGTGGTCTAGCTCAGTGGCGGATAAAGAATTTTCATTCAGGGGGTTCGAAAAATAAAAGTCTAAACGTGTGAAAAAGACAACAAAACACAAATCCAAGGAAGTAGAAATATATAGTTTATAGGTACAAAAAGTTAGTTCTTTTTAGCTGAAACTAACTGAAGAGAAGCTAAAAAATGAATTGTTCACAATGGGATTCGAACCCTGGATGCGAGGGTCAATTTTAAAGGAGTATACCACTATGCTACAGCTTGCTTCTTGTTCATGAGGGGGTTCAAAATTAATATATCTACATAAATACAGAAAATTTACTTTATATATACAGTGTAATTTTTTTCCGAGGGGGTTTGGGTGAACCCCCTGGAACCCACGTGGGTCCGTCCCTGGTCTAGCTTAACCGCAGCAGTCAGAAGTGGAAATTACCATTTGCTGGCATAACTTATTTAATTCTTTCTGAATTGTCCCGTGAAGAGGCAGGACATTTCCAGCGAAGTTGAAGATGGAGGCTGAGAAGAGAAGAGAAGAGAAGGCAAAGCAGCAGAGGTTTATAAGAGTTAGAAAGAATCCCTGTTAATCTGCATGTTATGTTATTCTCACCTATAACTAAATCCGGAGGAGAAGGGGGACATATAGGAGAAATTTGATGGGGAAAAGCTGATATTTTTGTGAGATCACATGATCACGCAAGCCATTGACGTAAATGGACAAGTTAACTCATCATGGAAGCTGCATAACTTTCAACCAGTGTGTTAGATAAGATGAATAGTTAGACAACGTACCCGGACACATATCAGGACATGACCCAATTATGACACCAGAAGACTCCGACCCTTGATAATCAGATAGCAGATTGCCATCTGAGAAATCATCAGTTGAATCTACATTATCTTCCGCAGAAAATCTTGGTCTGTCCACAACAGATTGATACTGACTCATTGAAGGACCCTTCTGAGGAATACTAGAATCATCTCGCACATTTTGTTGGCTTAGATCATCCTTGAAACGAGCTAAGCGCTTTGCCTTGGCCTCAGTTTCTCTGTCAACAAGAAAAGGATTTACAAAATAATAATCTGGTAAGGATGACATGCAAATCTGTATAATTTCTTACCGTTGAATATCATCATCTGCATGATTGGAGTCATATTGAAGAACTTGATCAGATGAAGGTACGGAAGGAAACTTGGTCCTTTTGGGAACTGGAAAGTTCATTGGCTTACTCAGATCAACTTCAACATTGACACTATATCCAGACATTGAGGATTGAGGAGCTAGAGAGTCAGGGGGGGCATTTGACCTCAATTTGGAAGGAGAGGTAGACGGCCTGAATAAACATTTGAAGAAACCAGGAAATCAATGGCCAATTGGTTTACACTACTTTTTTTCTTCAAATTCAAATGTATAGATCCTTTTTTGCACTACTGTCAATAATAAGAGTTCTCCTGAGACCACTTGATCTTCTTAGTTTGACCGATACTGACTCAATTTGTGCTGCAACGTAACAGCTTATGGCAGATGTATATAAAATGTTGTTGTCAAAACACAATTTCATCGGCTTCTTATCAAAGTCTTCTTCAGTGGCCAAAAGCAATCGAGATATTTATCCAACCACGATGCACGATGGAAAACACAATTTCTTAGTGAGCATATAAGTCATTGTGACAGTTCTATGTGACTTGCACAAACAAAGAACTTATCTTGAGTATAAATTACTATTAGATCATCACTCTCAAATGGTTCAGTTTGACTTTCAGCTTTGCATTGAGCTAACTAGCAAGCAGACTGTCAGGATGCTCTGATCACAAGCTCCCACCGAGTTTGTTTTGTTCACATTCCCTATTAATGCAAGAATCTACAGTAAACATGAAATTTACTTTTCTTCTATTATTCTTGTTTTTGTTGGAATCAACAAGTTCTATAAGAAAAAGGCTCCCCTGATAATTGCTTGACAGAAAAAAAGAAAATTTACAGCCATAAATGGCAGGCTCCCAATGATAATTGCTAAACATAAGAAAGAAATTTACAACATAGGTAGCTATAATAATAGTTCTAACAAAAACCTTTACAAGAATTATAGTTTGAATAAGCAAAAAATACGACATCCTGCACCTTTCAAGCAAGCCTTTTCATTGACATTCTTTGTGCTTGTTAAAATAAAGACACACAAAATTGGCAGTCAGGATTTTTCTGTCGTACCTTTTGGATTCACGTAGACCAAGAGCTGATTTCTCAAAAGAAGCCATGTTAGGAGGTGAATGAGGGGGGGACCTCGTTCTTTTTGAGACTTGATCTGCATGCTTCACTGGGATCTGTCTTCCAGGGTCATAATTTGTTGGAATCGAGGGCAGCCTTTGGTGAGGTAATCGGATTGGAAAGTTTTGAAACGACTGGGATGAGTTTCCCCGCATATGAGGGGGCAGCGAAGGCCTTCATGACAACCCCATAATAAAATAGAGTTAGAAACTTCCGTCTGAAGAATTGCCTACCAGCAGAACTCCAGCTACAAGTGGCAAATTGTGTTCGATTCCAAATTGCTACATTTCTACACCCAAGGGTGTGGGCCTAGTAATCAATGAAGTGGTTGGGGTCTCGAGTTCTAATCACAATGGAAACAAAAAAGACTAGATGATTCTTTCTATCTGTCCTAGCCTTGGTGGACAGAGTTACCTGGTACCGGTTGTTGGCGGGAGGTGGCAGGTATCTTGTGAAATTAGTCGAGGTGCGCAAAAGTTGGCCCAGACACAACAGTCATAAAAAAAACATAACTTTTGGGACAAAAGATGACGCTTTACTTTTTAAAACTTCTTAACATAGTATTACGATAAGCATGTGAAGCATGAGAAATCCTCAATAAAAACAATTAAACAGGAAAAAATATTACATGGGGTATAATAATTAGCAGGACTTCATGAGGGGATCAAAAGATGCGTCTAATCAGCCACTGTAGGATTAGAAAAAAGAATAGCCAAGAAGTGCACCAAGCACTCCAATAAAATATCTCTCCATATACTTGTCAGATAGAATATCAAATCATCAGAATCAACTGCACCCAGCCATCAGACAAATGAAATTGCTTGCATTGACTTTATAAGCTTCTTCAGAGTTGCAGAACATCAGCCAAGAATAAGATAATGAAAAATTGATGGGGAAGAACAAAAACAGAGACTAAATTAAACATATGCATGATCCTACAAGGTATTCAGTGAGAGACGTAATAAATTATTAATCAAATATAACAAACAAATTTCCTCATGCAAGAGCCTTTTAAGCTTGCCAGATGTTCAACGTAACAAGATTCTCCAACAAACAGAAACCATGCAAACCTCAAAGACAACTAAGTTGATTCATAACCAGCACTTCAGTCATTGAATAGTTCACTTCGAAGACTACGAAAATAAGATTTCTTTAATCCAAAGGCCACAACACAAGCCAGATTTCTTTATTTCTTCAAGGTATCTACACTGTGAGATTACTCGATTAAAAAATAAAGATTCACACATGTGTAGCATGTAGTGGCATGCAACCTAGCATCTTTGTTGAGCTGAGAGCCATGAGCTAGCGAGATCTATGAGATAGGCTAACAATATTAAGTTTCGACGATTAACAAACATATGCAAGAACCAGTTATTAAACATGTCTCAAATAAGGATTGGTAGTGTTTATGACAAGAAACTACTGAAGAACCAATTCCTTAACATATCTACTACTGTACTGCAAGAGCTGTAAGTACAGAAGTAGCGAAGGAACCAAGTCCTTCGACTACTAAGTACACTGGAAAAAGATTGTTGATCAAGCGCAAAGCAGATTACATGTGCATTGAAGGATTCCTTGAGGAATTAGGATTACGGCTTATACTATGGAGCAAGGAACAAGAAAGCGTTATGGAAATATTTACCATATTTGCACATGAGGAAAGAGTTTTGGAACTAGGAGAAAACAAAAGGAAGCCGATGCGTGAAGGAGGAAAAACCAAGTCAAACTTGAATTAGGTTCTTGGATTCGTAAGCTAATCCATGTTAAATTAGGAGAACTAAAAACGACCATCCTACTCCTACATAAAGATCACATCACATTGATGTTGCTCAAGACAAGAGACTCAACTGCACAAACAAAGAGAGATTACTTTGTGAGAGAATCTTCAGCTTGAGAGAGAGTCGTGGCAATGATAAAAGAACCTGTTCCTATCAAGCTTTATCATTACAATTCTCATTGTCTAGTTTGATTGTAACTATTATATTCCTAGTGAATTTGTATTAGGTGTTCAAGTTGTAACGGCTTTATTGACTGGGTAGAGTCTTGAAAGAAGTAGCTACAATTAGGAAGAATTGTAGAGGGGAAAGGTACTACGAGGTAATCCTTCGTTATAGATTTGTAACCTAAAACAGTTGCTCAAATTTAGTGGTAATTTGAGGGAAAAGTGATTTTTGACTCCGACAAGCGAGGAGTTTTCCACGTAAAAATTCTTGTGTTGATGTATTAGTCTGCATTTACTTCTTGCATAGTTGCTAAAGAACCTGGTTCTTCAGTACATAGGTGGCAGCATAAATTATCAATCTTGCTTTGGTTCAGCCGGCGGCATGGGATGCATATTCGACTGCAGATACTTTGAGAAGGGAAAAATCCAGTAGATGGTACTTATGAGAAAAGGTCCAAGAAAGTACATCAATACTCGGCTACTGCACTGGCAAGTTGCTAATCATATGCTCACCAATGTCTGAACATGTTTCGGGTTGAATTCATCATGCCCACTGTGAAAAGGAATTGCTACTAACCAGGAACTCAGGAAAGAGGAAATGTGTACTGATGGAACTTGTTTTGGGTTGAATGTTCCATGTTCCTCCATGCACGGAATTTCTGTTATGTAGGAAATCTAGGAAAGAGGTAATGTAGTCCGAAGCGAAGTACGAACTTTTGAAGGGATAGAGAACTTCTCTTATTAAATTTCCGTTTTCCTTTTTCATACATTTTACATGGTAATTCCCAAGGTAAAGAAACTGGTTGTTCTCAGTGTTATCAAAGGCGAAAAGCGCAAAAAAGCTCTAAGATCCGTGGGGGCTTTAAGCGCAAAGCGCAAATAAAGCGTGGGCTTTAATGAAAAAAGGCGCAAAGGGAGAAAAAAATACAAATATATATGTTTAGTCCAAGACTAATAATTATAAATATGAATGACAAATATATGACCAAAAAGATTGAAAAAAAATTATGATAAAGTGAAATATCAATTGTTTAGTGTCACTTCTTCATAAGAGGCTCATTGGCAAGGAAAAGTTTGCCTTAGAACCTTGATGACGACACTGAAGCGCACATAAAGCGAGGTGAAGCACTCAACACGTTTTGAGCCTTGCTTCAGGGATTAAGCGCGCTTAAAGCGCGCCTTTGATAACACTGTGTTCTTTGTGGATAATTGTATTTCTTTTTAAGGCATTACGTTGCTGCCTCTTCTACCAAGTTTTCCCTTTTCTCATTATTAAAATTTACAAGTATAAAGAGGTCTAAAAAGGAAAATATGAATATATCCAATAGCTTTTAAAGAACAATATATAATATTGCAAATTATTTTGGCTTCTGATCCCTTATAGTGTCAAAGAAACCAAACTGTTTTTGTATTTTCTCTGTCAGGCAGTAGTCCCTTTCTTTTTCAAATATGAGACAAGTTAGTGAAGCTAATTAAAGGATCAAACCTCTCTTCTGTATGATTTTGTGCTAATTCTGTCTCAAAACTTAAAACAGAAATGCTTTGTAACAACGGAAAGAATCCATGATCACAGATACTTCCCTCAGCTTAGAGGATGATCAGTTGATCACAATTCTCAAGATAAGAATGGACGAATGTACTGCCTATAAGCTTTGCTATCTTCTCATAGACATAACCAATGCCTCAATTAGAAAAGGATGTCAAGATCACGACCACTTTGATCAGATAGTAGTTAAGACACAACCTCCATTTCTTCTTACTTATAGCAATCCTATTTGTCAACCCTTTAGACCAGCCAAAGTGTACAATACCAAGAGTCAAGATGTTGTATAGGAAATGGCCTAGGGAAGTGGCAGCTTAATGGAATTTGTGCCCTAAAGCCAAACCTTACCAAAGGCCTTAAATATATTCTATTCATTTTTTTTTGTCTTGGTTTGACCCGATGTGAAGTTTAAGAATATAAGACTTCGTGTATACCATACAATTTTTTTTAATCTTCTGGTCTTAAATATGTCATGTCATTCCTATACGAGAGAGTATCATTAACACTATAACAAAAAGTACAATTAGAAACTTATTAAATACAGAAAGACACATCTTTTTAAGACAGATTAAAAAAGAAATGAGACACATAAATTAAGATAGAGGGAGTATTTGATAAGACTGATATATATATTTTTATATAATGTAAGAATCATACAGAAAACGTAAGAAAAAATAAAAAGAATATGTAATTCAAATCATTTACAACTCAATTGGACAATAGTTGGCTGAAGTTGAAAAATGCCAGTTTAAATTGAAGAAAAAATATCTGGATATTGAAACTGTGTTTGGACATGAAACTCACTTGGAAAAAGTTGAATTTTGTAAGTGAAGATCATTATTTCATTTTAAATAAATTATATATATACATCATAGAATAGTATTTAGTATTTTTGGGGTCTAAAGGAAGTGTTTTACTTTCTTTAGGCCTGGCACTGCCTTAGGGTAGTGTATTACTTACATACTAGAAAATCAAGATGTTGTAAGCTAGGTAAGTCTAGACTTGCTGCAAATGCCTTCTTAAAATTTACCAACCATTAAGGTCTACGTATTTGTTCATACTTCATCATTCAGCAACTTATACCCAACCATACATGAATTTATAACCTAAGTGATCACAACATCCAAGTTCAAAGGACGGAGACTGTCACGACCCAAATCCAAGTCATGATGGCATCCACTGCAACCCACCGAGTGGACAAGCCTAAACCCAAACACATGATGCGGAAGAAGCAATCATAGCTTTAGGTTCACCGTTCTCACCAGTACAGGAGCAAGTGTCTGGTAGAGTCTTGTGGATCGATATGATGACGTATGTATCTAATCTTTGAGAGGCTATAGGGCATTCTTGGGAATACTTCACTGTTCTTGTTTCTCGTGCGTTGATGGTTGTACCAATGTCTAAACCTTGTTTGTTTCACTCTTCTCAGATGGCTAGGACGAGTCCGACTGCGGGCGGGCGATAGCCTCCTTCACCTCAAGGTGGAGCCCCAGAGAAAGGGTAGAGGCAGAGGTCAACCTAGAGTTCAAGGGCGAGCACAGACTCCAGCCCGAGCTCGAGATCAGGAGCGGGCACCAGCACCAGAGCCCGAGATAGAGGTTGAGCATGTTCAGCATCAACCGGAGGGTGTGGAGCTAGCCCAGCCTCCACCCGAATTTGTGTCCACGCCAGTATTGCAGGACACTTTGGCCAGGATCCTCAGCTTCATGGAGGGTATGTCTCAGGCGGGTATTATGCCTAGCACTTTAGCAGGACCACAGGCTAGAGATGAGGCTCACACTTCAGCCCGAGCATGGCACAGGGTACTCAGGCCCCACAAGCGCATCATGCTGTTGCAGATCCTCGTACACTGAGCCAACAGGTTTGACTTTTGCTCAACCTATGGCTCCTAGGCCAGCTATGACTTCTGAGGAGCATAAGATGTTGGGGTTGTTTATCAGATTGGGTCCTCCCAGGTTCACCAGTGCTGCGGGCGAGGATGCCCATAAGTTCCTATTCAACTTCCATGAAAGGTTGCATAACCTCGGGTTAGTGGAGTCCTATGGGGTGGATTACACTACTTACCAGCTTGAGGGTCCAGCGAAGCAGTAATGGAGAACTTATTTAGATTGCAGACCAGTCAGGTCAACTTTGATGAGTTGGGCTCAATTCTACGAGGCGTTCTTGGAGAAGTATGTACCTCGTAGCCTGAGGGAGCGGTTGCGGGATGAGTTAACAGATCTTACTCAAGGATCATTCATCATTGTCAGTTGCAGAATATGAGACACGGTTCCATGAGTTGGCTAGACATGCGGCTATGCTGATGCCGACAAAGCACGAGAGGGTGCGCAGATTTGTCAGAGGACTCTCATTTCCACTTCAGTTGGCGACAAATTCCTATAGGTAGTTGATCATGCACGCACCATTGAGGGGATCCATCATAAGGCCCATGGAGGCAGCGACAAGAGGCCATGTCATCAGGGTGGTTTCAGCGGGTCTCAATCCCGTGGCAGAGGGTTCCAGGGCCAAGGTTATCCCTAGCAATTTCAGGCTGGTACAAGCAACCTTACAACTTACCGATGGTGGCACTGCAGGTGCTAGTGGTTAGATGGTTCAAGCACCGGTTCAGACTTCTTGGGGTGCACATTCAGGGTATTCAGGCCGTGAGGGCCTGTCAAGTCTAGCTGAGTCATCATAGAAGGTCAGCAGGGGTTGTTATGAGTGTGGCGCATTTGGCCACTTTGCTAAAGAGTGTCCCAGGGGTCGATCTTCCAAATATCAGGGACAGCAGGTTCAGGCATCCAGGGCTCCGATTCAGTCAACTAGGGGTGGTCCCTAAGGTGCTAGAGGTGGTCCTCAGGCAGGCAGATTGAGTTGTCAAGGTGGACACGACCATATGTATGCTTTTTTGGGGAGGCCCGAAGCAGAGACATCGGATGTTGTTATCACATGTACGATCTCCGTCTGCCATCAGCATGTTTATGCTTTATTTGATTGGGGGTCTACCTTTTCTTGTGTCTACTTATTATGCTATGCGATTGGATTTGTCTTGTGAGCCGATGTATGTGCCTTCGCGTGTAGCAACCCCCATAAGTGATTCTCTAGTATTGGATCGGGTATATAGAGCTTATGTGGTGACCATCTAGGGGTACGACACTTGGGTAAAAACCTTATTGTGTTAGATATGGTGGATTTCGACGTGATCCTAGGCATGGATTGGTTGTCTCTCTATCATGCAATCTTGGATTGCTTCTCCAAGATTGTTACTTTGTGCATGCCTGGTATTCCTCCTCAGATATTGACTGGTTCCGATAGTCATATGTCGAGGGGTGTGATCTCCTACTGATATATGACATGGCCCTTTTTCCTATATATATTATTCTTGTCTTCCGCTTTTATTATTGTTATTACTTAAACTGCTTCTTCCGCATCTTGTGTTTGGGTTTAGGCTTGTCCATTCGGTAGGTTGCAGTGGACGCCATCATGGCTTGAATTTGGGTCGTGACAAAGATGTTTTGACATCCCACAAGTTAGAATAGACAGCATTCAAGAGGAGCCATCTCCAATTAAACCTCATTTCCCAATTAAGGTACATGAAACCCTAAGTGGTTCTTTGGCGGTTGGTTAGAGTTATGCAGGTACAAATAATACACAGATTAGTTATGGATGGACTTAGAGAATGTTTGGATTGGCTTGTTTTAAAATAGCTTATAAGTTAAAAGCCATAAGTTGGTCATATCCAACTTTTAGCTTTTAGCTTATTATTGTACTTTTCTTGGCTTAAAAGTAAGTGCTCGAAAGCACTTCTTATCTTTCCTAAACACTACAAAAAAGCCATAAGCACTTAAAATAAGTCAATCCAAACACCCTCTTAGACTGTCACTTGAGTACTATATGGATATGCTAAAAAATTGAGACAATACTTAATTTAAAAAGACCAAGAGAGAGAGAAGTCATTGAAGCCAAACTAACCGATGAGCTCCACCAAGAGGAGGAATATTGCCCTCTGTGTGAAGATTGTTATGAAAAGCCAATGGAGGTGACCTTGTACTCTTGGGAACCAATGGACTCTCATTCCGAAACAATGGAGATAATTGATTTTGTTGGGAGACAAAGGGGCCCTGATCACTGGATATCAAATCTGAACGACTACCAAAAAAGGGTGGAAGAATTAGATAGCTCAGTGTGCACTTTAAGTGAAAAAGTAAACAATTCCACACTGTAAGCACTAATAAACAGCTCAATATATTCTGCGACAAAAATGCTAATGGAGTTGTTTAGGACAGACATTACTCATGAAAAGTTAAATCAAGAATCAAAATGGAATGTTTCAAGTAACGGAGAAGAGTGTTTTTGTGGAAAAAAACAAGGAAATAAAAATGTACCTTCCCCTCATGGTCCTGGAGGCTCCCAGAATCTCTGCATCAGAAGAAAATGAAGTACGTGGCCCTGTTGTTCTCAAATCTTGAAGTTGGGAACCTCTAACACTAGCAGAGAGGGCAGTTTCAGCTAAAGGTGGCACTACTTGGGGAGACTGTTGGTGGGCTTGGGCATCATAATCATGGTAGATGTATTTTTGTCCATTACCCCATTTAGGAAGAGTGTCACTGGGTGATAAATCAAAAAAATTCAGTTAGCGTGTATAATATAATCTCTGAAAACCATGATGGTAAAGTTTTCGTTGGAATTTAGTATTGCAAAAATCACCCTAATGGCAGATTGTCGTCGAGGGAACTAGTTAACTTTATTTCAAATTTCAAGGTGTGCAAAACAGCAAAAAGAAGCATGAAAATAGTTTCGAAAACCCTAGTAAAGTACCTGGTAGAAGGAGTGCGAGAATTCCCAAAAGGGGTTTGCGCTTTAGGAGGGGCAATGGGGCCTGTATTCTTCCCGAATCCCTGAAACGCCATTCAACCTTATACAACAACAATCAATATGAATATGAATTCTTCAACTGCATCTCGGATTCTCCATCGCCTCCTGCTTCCCCCAGTTTACCCTTCCGCCATTTTCCAATTAGGTTAAAGAAATGTACGAAATTGAATTTTTTTTAAAAACTAAGGCTGCCAAAAATTACTCATTAATTTCTTCTCAAACGAAATCTATATATCTATATAAAGTTGGATAATGAGAGCGCTGATGGCCGGTATTTATCTATTTTTTTATTTTTTTTTACCTTTTTCTTTTATTTTCATCTTAATATATTGATTAAATTGAATAAATACCCTCTATTGATCATTTCCCTTTAAATTCTTCTATTAATTCCTTTATTACTTTATGTATATGTACGTTACAGTATACCGCAACTGAAGAGGCAACAATACATGAAAACTCATTTTATGGTTGCAAATATTTAATTCTGCCCCTAAATTTCATCCATTAATTTATTTATTATTACAATTTACATGTATGAATGTCATATTAGTCCTATCGAAAAAGGCAAAAGACCAAGAAGCTATTGTTATTCCTGAAAATAGGTAGTAGTACATTTTCTTATCTTATTCCTTCTCTAATGAAATTGTTTTCTTAATTTTTTTATTTATTGTCACATATTTTTTTATATAATTTATATATATATATATATATAAATAAAGCTGGATAACAAAAGTCTGACGTAGCACCTCTCTTTGGCCAGGATTACCATTTATCTTTTTGTCAATTTTTTGATTTTTTTTAAAAATTCTTTTGATCTCTAATATCGGCCAAAAGAAGAAAAAAATATTTAAAATATCTTATTTATCTCTCCTCATTGTTACTACAATTTATTATTTTTTATCTCTCTTCACCATTACTATAATTAATTACTTATCCTTAAATTCTTCTTTTTACCTTTTTTTAATATAATTTAATATTATACTTTTTATTTCTACAATTTTCTAAAAATAAAATATCTTATTTATCTCTCTTTTACTTATTTACTATAATTAATTACTTTTCCTTAAATTCCTTTTTTTAACCTTTTTTTAATATAATTTTCTAAAAAATATAATTTATTTATCCTTTATTATCATTATTTAATATTATACTTTTTATATTTACAACTTTCTAAAAATAAAATATTTTATTTATCTCTCTTTTACTTATTACCATAAACATTTGTTTCCCATTAATTTCGTCTCAATCAATTTCATTTAATTTGTTGCCATAAAAATTAGCAAAAAATTAAAAATATTTTTTTATTTCATAATTAATTAATTTACCTAAAACCCTCCCTCTTCGTTCTCTCATATCTCTTCCGTTTTATTAAAAAAAATACTTTTTAAATTGGAATAAATTCAATTACATTTATTTCCTATTAATTGAGTTTTACTAATTAATCATTATAATTTCAAATTGGTTACAAACCTTTTTACCTTCCATTCTTCTTTATATTTTCATAATATTCTCATAATTTTATAGCTTATCATTTCTACCAGAAACTCATTTACAAGCTTATTCTTTTTAATTTTACATTTTTTCTTTTGAATTGCAGGAGCTTGGATTTTCTTGTGACAAGAATGGAGGAAAATGATGTGCTAATTTTTTCAAGGAAGCCATGATCTAAAAGTGTATTTGTAACTTCTTTTTCTTTTGTTATCATATTGTTTATGCTCTCTCATTTTTTCCTTTTTCTTGATTTATTGTGATTTTAACCTTTTAAAGACTTCATGTATTCTATTAGAATATTTCAATATGAATCAAGAATCAAGAATTTGGAATACTTGAAAAAATTATGAGATATTCAATTTCATTTTTCAAAATGAAGCGTGTATGGTGATGGACCTTCACTATTCGAAAAATAAGAATAGCATGATGTAGTTCTAATTTAGATTCCTATAATTGCTATTCTTTCTAATGTCATGTTCTAATGACATAATGTAAGTTCGGTAATGACAATTAGGTTAAGTAGGTGCAATTAATCTAGGGCCTACGTGATCTTCTTGGAGGATATTGTTGCTCACAATGAAAAGAGAAGTGTGTTGTTTGTAGAGGCATAATGATATAGCATACCGTCGTCATATATGTGAGTATGATTCAACATGTGCAATATTTGTTTTATGTTTCCAGAATGGAAACCACAAGGTTCGTGTTTTTCTTTTTGTACAGGTGATCATGGTTGGGACGATAGTGGAGATGTATCTGTGTAAGAAATTTTGTTCCAAGCATAAAGACGGAGCAGATACAACCTCTTCTGGAAGAGTGTGCTAATTAATTTGTTAGGTCATGTTCTTAATTCCTTGCTGTCTTGTTGGAGAAAAGGGATCTTTGAGCAAAGTCCAACACTAAATATCATTATTATTTAAGTCTTTGTAAGATTTTATTTAAATTTTTGGAATTTTAGTTCTTATTCTTTCGGAGTTGATAATTTAATTAGATGAATAGGTTTATTATTTCTATCTCTAAATCTATATATAATAATTAAAGTTAGGCATAGACAATGAGATGTGCACTTTTCTATGGCCAATAAATCTATTTATCTTTTTTCTTCTTTATTTGAATTTTGCTTTTCATATTTTAATTTATTGTTGCAATTAAAAAAAAAAGGCAATGTAAAAGTATGAAGGCAATGAAGAGGTGTAAAGGAAAAGAAGATAAGGAAAATAAACATTCACATTTGTTAATCGACAGTCACAATTCACAATATGAAAGACTTCATTTTATCTTTCCTATAATTGATTCTCAATTTTAAGAACTTAAATTAATTTGATATTACTTCTAATCTAATAAATTAGCCTATTATGTTGTTATGAGTTTATCAAATTTTTGGCTTACCTTTTCATATTACATTAATGAAATGACACACCCTTTCATATTGTGTTTTAATGGAGGATAAACGAATTTCTACATGCTCCATCATTCACCATATTCTTTTATTCAAATACTAAAACATAATGAACTTGCATTATATTCAAGTGGCTATCATTACTACTCATAGCTAGGCAAACTTAGAAGGGTCGGACATTGGCTTAATTTGTTTGGGTAAATATGGTTAGAGGGCGGACATGGGTTAAAGATAGTTAGAGGATCGGACATGGGTTAAAATTGGGTGATATGTTATTTTTAAAGAAAAATGGGTAATTTTACTTGATTTGGTGTTTTTCATCCAATTGAAGGATACAAATAATAAATTTGTAGACGGCGGAGTTATGGATGGTTGCATAGTATAACATAGGGTAAAGTTAGCTATTAAACAAAAATTGATGAGTATTTTTTACCCTTCTCCCTACAATTAAATCAAAAAATAATGATAAGATCGGACAATATAATATAGTGAAATATATAATTAATCGGAAAGAAAATTAATTCTAACACATATATACTAACACGCGCGCGAAGCGCGGCTACGTTCCCTAGTATTAAAAAATCATCAAATACTCACAAAAGACCAGCCCAGCTATACACTTGTAAGTGATAAGAAAGTACTCTCTTTTTTCTTTTCCTTCCTTAATTTTGTTTAAGATTCTATATATATAATAAAGGAGAAACATAGAAAAGGTGATGTGGCACCTCTCTATGATCTTCATTTGCATTTATCTTTTTCCTCCATTTTTTAACTCTTTTTTTTAAAAATTAATTATTTTATTGTAAAAATTAAATTACTAAATTTATGATAAATAAATGTTTTATTAAATGGAGAAACATTTACAACAAAGACTCTTCATATATCTACAAGGTGTAACTTACACCTCTCTAATTTCTACTCTTACAAAATTAACAACTCTTAAATATTTGATTTTCTTCTCTTCATGACCACACTAATATTTATTTTATGTAATGAATGAGTAATTACAATACAAATTACTTCTATTACGTTATCACTTCAATTCATTCCAATAGTCATTTTTTCTTAATTACCTTCATTACTCTTACACTTTTTCTCTATCCCATTTTCTATAATTTTAATGAATATTAAATGTGGTATTCATTTAAAATATAAATGTTCAATCTTTATTTGCATATATAAATCAAACAAGACAATACTCATCTGTACTGTATTGTTTTGTAAAAGTTTCGTTTTAAGATAGCATTTGTTTTTTTTAGATTTTTCAATTACGATATTTTTTAGTCATTTAACATTTTTTTTCTTGAATAAAATTTGTTATCCTTCTCAACATGTAGCGTCTTATTGTTTAACTTCTCATATCACCTAAATTCACATAAATGCAGCCACACTTGCACAGATGAATTCCCTTTGATATCCTGCTGCTGATTCCTCTTCTTCATGTTGCATTTTTGGTGGATTAAATTGGTTAGCTCCATGTTAAAGTACATGGCCTAATGTACATTTTTGTATTAAAGTAATAATATTTATTGTTGGTGTGGTTTTCTTTGTTCATGGTTCTCATTGTTTTTCGTTTAATGTGATTGGAAGTTTGTTTGCCATATTCTTGTATTGTTACTATGTTTTTGTATGTGTTTAGGCTATAACTAAGGACTCATTGCTCTGACTTTGGCTTTGGCTTTGGCTTTGGCTTCGCGCTTTTACAACATACATTTTATATTTATAACAATTCTTCTAAATTTTGTTCGAGAAAATATGAAATCGAATAATTCAATTAGCCCATAATTGTGCAACTATATAAAAGCTAAATTATAGAAGTTCTTTTTTATGTCCTTGAGTTTTTTCAATTTATTTCTCAAGTACACTAGATTGAGCAAGAGATATGAGTTGTGTCTGTAATGTGGTTGAATTATTGATTTATATATATAATTCTCAATTTTATAATGGAGCTTTATCCTATATAAATTAAAACATGAAAATATTATATAATAAAACATTGAGACAGTAATAATATCAACAAATTCAGTATAATTTCACAAAGCGGGTCTATGGAGGATATAATATATTCAGATCTTATCAATATCTTATAGGTAGACAGGCTATTTCCAATAGACCCGCTCAAGAAAATAAAAATTCAAAGTAGAATAGAGAGAAATAATGTAAATGAATACGGTCATGACAAAATATTACAACAACCTGACAAATTATCCTAAACAACGATAATCAAGGTGTAAAAAAACATAAAATCCAATTAATTTATTATCAATTTAAATGCCTCATATAAAATCTCTCTTATATCTTGAATAAACTTAGGAATGAGTTCATTTTGTTAATTTATTTATTTAATTTCATATATTTGTTGATGTTTTACATGATCGCGCGAAGCACGGCTTAGTTTACTAGTTTTATATTAGACTAGGACACATGATTTCGAGTCCGCACTAACTTAATATATGTTGTTTTTTCCCCCCACAATTTATATGACATGGATAAAATGTGAAGAGCGGGCCAAATTTTCTTATATGTTTGTCTTAAATATTTTAAATCTTATTATAGTGACTTATAATATTTTTACGTCATTTTTAAATAATGTATGTTACTTTTTTCAGAAAAGGATCATATTTACTCTTGTACTCTTAAAAAAGAGCTATATTTATCATTCGTCATTTTTTATATATATTTGCCTTGTCATCCAATTTTGGCACATATTTGTCCTTGGACAGTTAAATAGCATGTCATCACTTTCCACTTTTATTATCTTACGTGACTCCTACATGAATATGTTATTAATTTGATTTAAAATTTACTTCTTATTTAAATATTTTACCCGACCCACCTAATACTCCTAACAATCTTGAACTTTTCCCATATATTCATCCTAAAACATCAGTATGCAACAAATTCAATATCACATCAAACAACTAATCCTCTATTCCGAACTAAGTGGAACATCTATCTGGATCCACTATACTCCCCCTGTCCAACGATTTCTCATCGGCTTTATATTACATCACTAGACGAAACCATTTTCCTTCGGCTTTATATCATATCACTTGCCTGAACCATTTCCCTTCGGCATAATATCACTAGCCAGAGCCATTTCCCTTCGGTTTTATATCATTTCACTAGCCGAAACCATTTTCCTTTAGCTCTATATCATATATATAACTTGCCGAAACAATTTTCCTTTGGTATAATATCACTAGCCGAAACCATTTTCCTTCGGCTTTATGTCATATGTCTCATCACAGTGGACACCAATCAATGCACATAAGCAATTTCACACCATAAGGAAGACACAACAATTCAAGTCAACATCCATGCCATCAAAACATTTTATCAATCAATCAAATAGGGCAACAACAACGCAATTCATAAAGCATTATGGTCCACACGTTGCCTTTTCATTAATCCCTTTTTTTATTCATTAAGATTAATCAAGTGGAACAATGAGACCATCACCTCATTTTCATTACTTCCCATCACACACAATGAAGAGGAATACACAATTCTACTAGATTTACAAAGTTTAGGAGATCACTTGACTCAATTCAATCAAATAGTCAATCCAAGACTTGAGTCTTTCCCTTCCGGACAACGTCCAAAGCCACACAATCTAATTCAATCAAGTAATCACAATAAGATTCTGGAAATAACAATATCCATATCATACTCCTTGAAAAATGGTTCATTCTACTCAAAAACCAAATTTTAAAAATGAGGTTTGAATATGAAAATCTTTACTTGAAGATGTTACCCAAGACATTTGGAACTCATTGGTGAAAACCATTTTGAAAAAGGAATTAAAATCAATTCAAAATCACCATTTTAGTTTAGAACTCAAGTCCTTGAAAAACTTTGTCATTTGCCGATCAAAACCTCAAGTTTTGATGTTAAAATCCATAAATGATCAAAGGAAAATGAAGTTTTAGGGTCACAAAATCTTACCCAAAAGATGTAGCATCTGAAATCTCTTCAAAATCGCCTTCAAGGGGTTTTCCAAGCTCAAAATAGAAAATGGGGGTTAAACCCAAAATTTTTAGGTCAAAAGTCCCCTCTGATGTCACAAAAGCGACCATGGGTTTGCAAAAGCAAACCCTGCTAAAGACTCGGCCAACACAATCGAGAACCGGCCTTCGCAGTAGCAAAGGTCGCGATCGCGACACCCCTCATCATGAAATCGAGGGTCCGACCAAGGGATGCCTTCGCGATTACAAGTAGGTCTTCGCTAACGCGACCATCGCGATCGCGAAGACCTCTTCTCGATTGCGAGGCAGGCTGCAATGGGTCCCATAGTTCTCTATCTAAGATAGGTGGTCCTGCAACACCAGAAACACAGTCAACTCTCAAAACATCGAAAGGGTCCTCGAGATTCGTTTGGAACCCTACACTCACAAACCATATATGAAATTTGACTATACTCGACGTTTTGAAATCAATGGAACCATTAAAACACGAGTCTGAGGTCTCCTTGACTTGAAATTCATAAAAGCCACAAGAAACTAACATAATGTCTAAAAAGGCTAAATCAAGTTCGGGACCTCTGAAAATTCAACCAAGACCCCCTCTTAGGCCTTAAATCATCCCCTAAATCCAACAGAACTCTCGAAATTCTGATCCGAGCATTTGAACCCCGAATATTGATAAAAGTCAACCCAATGGCTAAAATTTCATAAATTTCTAACTTATGACCTCAAATCCTCAAAAAGACTCCAAATCTGAAATCAACATATCTCTTAGACCAGTTTCCACATTTCAGGACTGATGACGAAATTCCATTCCGACATTCGAAACTCTAAAAGACACCGAAAACTACTTATTAACAACTTTAGCCTTTCAAACTCAAATCTTAAAAAATTCTTAACTTTTTACTCAAAGTTTGAAACCAACTTTTAAAACTCAATCAGAAATAACTTGGGGTCAATATCGGGAGGGGAAAATGATAATTGTATGAAAATTTTAAAAATGACCAATCGGGTCATTACAATTACTGATTATATGAAATAATTGTCAATGATACCATGCCTGTAAATGATGGTATCATGGAGGTGTCACTGAATGATTGAAGTACATATCAATGATACCATGATAGTATATAGATATATTGTGGTGGTATGCTTACGGACTGAAGCAAATCCTAATGATACCATGTTAGTATATAGATATACTATGATGGTGTCATGGAGGTCTCACTAAAGTATTGAAGCATACATCAATGATACCATGAAAGTGTATAGATATACTGTGATAGTATCATTACAGGTAAAATAAATGAAAAAAAAATAAGAAATAAAAAACAAAAAGAAAATTAACTGAAAGAAAAAATAAGAAACAAAATACAAAATTACCAAAAATATGAAAGCAAATTATGGTGAAAAATAAAGAATATTATGATTTGAGAAAAAAATAAATGAAAAAGGAAGAAAAATAATAAAGAATAAAGAAATAATCAAAAAGGGGAAAAAGTAAAGTAAAGGAACGTAAAATAAAGAAATTTAAAAAATAAAGAAAAAATTCAATAAAATGGAAAAATAAAAGGAACCAATAAAAGAGAAAAAAGGAAAAAAAAGGAGAAAAATAAATAGAGAAAATAAACGAAGAAAGAAATATAAGAGAAAAAAGGAAGAAAAAGAAGAAGAAGAAAAGGAGAATATAAAATAAGAATTGAGTATGAATTAGATTATGGTGTAAAAAAAAAGAATACAATATTTGTTTTAAAAAGTGAACAAAAATGCATAAAAAAATAAATGAAAAAAAGTAGAAAAAAAAAAGCGAATAAAGAAATAAATGAGAAAAAGAAAAAAAGGAAAGAAAATATATGAAATAAATATTGAATATAAATCAGATTATGTTGTGAAAAGAAATCAAGAATAACATAAAGTTAAAAAATTTAAATTAAAAAAAAACATAAAAAGAAAAAAGAAAAAAGAAAAAAGAAAAAAGAAAAAAGAAAAGTAGAGAAATAAAATGCAAATGAATTAAAAATGAGCTAAATAACTAAAGTTATAAGAAAATGGGGTATTTATTGTCATTTGTGAGGGGGGCATAAATGTAAGGGGGTATAGGTTTGTAATTAGTTTGCTTTTATGGGTCATATGCTTAGTTTCCCCAATAATTTAATCTTGACCCAGCACAATTCAAAATTAAATAAATTTAAAATAATATTTTAATTTAATTTAATTTAATTGAAAAATATAGCACTAGGCACACTCAATTTAGTAACCATATGAAATGTATTTCCTATATATACTTTTCCACTGACTTATTGACGTACATACAACCAAAATTAAAGATTAAGGTCCAGTATTGTCACGATCCGATTTCTCAAGGTCATGATAGAACCTACTACACCCCACTAGTAGGTAAGTCTAACCCTTAACCCGAAGACATAAGCAATGATCTACCAAGCGGAAGTCAACAATAAGAAACACAAAGCTTATAATGAAGAGAAGAAAGGGTAAACAATAGAAATGTAACACAAGGAACCATCCAAAGGCCTGACATCAGTCAGTAATCGAGCTTTTAATCAAAATAAGAGTACAAGGCTTTTACAAATACTAGATAGGTACAAGCTATCTCTGAATACAATATAAAGACTAAGCCTAGCAAAAAAAAGAAGATGAAAACCGGCAACTCCGAACACCTCACCCTATAGTCTCCGAGACTCCAAGATGCTCTGAAAAATTCTAAATAAACGGCCATAAATTAAACTAGGATCTGTAGGGAGCAGAAGTGTAGTATGAGTACCAAAGACAATACTTAGTAGGCATTGACCGACTGAGCTCAAAAGATAACACAAGCATAAACAACACATAATAAGGAAAGCATAGAACAAGTAACTTAACATGAGATACTAAAGTAGACATGCAATAAAGAATAGAAATAGGATACAAGGGGTAAGAAGCCAAGTCAAGAACGTATCTGGAACGTAAGCCAACAACCTATTCACAGACAATTAAGATACCAAGTCAACTACCTAAGGTCAGGAGGACCCACAACCACAATTCTAAAGTCAAAGCGTATCAGCTAACAAGAAAATAATAACTAGAAATAAAATATAGTCAATCAATAGCCTAATCATACCCCCATAAGCCCAAAAGGTAAAAACAACCAACATAACCCAACCGGGCCCATAAATCGGAGGGTGCAATCAACAAACAAATATACTGGTGATATGCGATGCATATGAATGCAGGGTGAGCAACAGGACCATTAGTGACCATCCGAAACCTCTAACCTTAAGTACCCAATAATGGACCACCCAACCATCCAGTAAACTTCTAGGGGCGTCAGCCACCCAACTAGCAAGAGTAAACCCGTGGGCGTCAATAGAACCAAAGAAGGGCCACCCAACTAGCCAGTAAGCTCCCAGGGGTGTCAGCCGCCCATCTATCAAGAGTAAACCCGGGGGCGTCAGGCCGTAGCCAAAATCATGCAAGAAAGGGCGTCGACTCGCCGACTAATCAAGTAAAAAGTGAGCACATCCTAGATGCCTCTAATATCTCAAGTACAAAAGGAGCATGTCCCTGACGCCACGTAATCTAAAAAATCAGTAAGTCAAGTGATCTAGGTGGTACGACTTCCGTTAAAACCACTTTAGAATAAAAGTCGAGTAAAACAATATCTTATCATGAACGATAAATATGACAATGCATGAATTGGGATGTAATAACCCATTTTTAAATGAGTTAATTGGTAATTTTAACCCTTATTAATACTACTACTACTACTACTAATACTACTACTACTACTAATAATAATATTTTCTGGCTGAGTAGAAAGTAATACTACTACTACTACTAATAATAATAATACTTTCTGGCTGAGTAGAAAGTAGGGTTATTATTTTCATAATCTCCAAACAGAAGTCAGCAACCACGTATAGTTATTTTGGGGGAGTTCGCGACATAGAGGTCTAGCACAACAAATATTTCATTGTCAGGTAAGTGAGATTTCTTAAACAACTATGATTCGAAGAGATAAATTATTGATTTCAATGAAGAAAAGGACATCAATTATTATAACATTATTTGGAGGGGGAACTCAAGTCATATTTGATGTTGCTAGTGTTTAATTTCATTAGATTTGGAAGACAAGTTCATGGATAGATTATGGTCAAATGATGATAGAATGATTGGAGATTTAGTTATGGAATAATGATAACCTTATCATTGAATAATTTTATGCATATAAAGAATATAATGGTTTGAGGTTATGAGTATTAACATCATTGTTGGGTTGTGAAAGAAGAATTAAAAAAAAGGATTTGAATTTGCAAGTTAAATATGCAAATTCATACTTGCTGTAAATTTTTTGGACTAGGAAAATCATGGTTTTTAGTGGCCAATCATTACACAATGATGGTCAAATGATTCCCAGTTATGAATAAATTACGATAGATTAAAATGAATTGATAAGGTTATGCCTTTAATTTTAGTATCACATTATGATTCAAGTTTTAATAATATTGATATATATATATAACTGAACAATAGGTGCATTATATTGTATTATATGAAAATAGTTAGGTTGAGATTATTTGGGGAAATTGAGACTTAACTTTAAACTTGAAAGTTAGGAATATTGAGACTTGACCCCGACTAGCATAATTGATATCATTAATCAACATTTTTGCATAGATTGAGGACATTGGAGGCTGTTTGGTTGGTTTTCTATGCGTTGCAAGGTTGTGGAACTTATCATTAGTGAGGTAAGTGAGACTTTAAGCTTTAGTGCTTGCTTTTCAATCCTACTTTAAAAATGTGTTTTATCTGGTCCATGTGTTGGGACAAACATGTTCTTGACAAAATACTAAATATTCTTTTATAAGTTATATGTGGTGTGATATTGGATATCCTCCTTCATTATCGTGATATAGTTACTAAGAACATACATAGTTTCTGTAATATGTTAAGGGCATACCTATATTGCCGTAATATGTTAGGGGCCTTGAACTTGCTGTCGTAGTATACTTTGGGGCATTATATATGCTGTCGTGGACTTGTCGGGGTTCTAGGCCGATCTCATTCACTACCATTTATGATAAGTTTTGAGTGTGGATTGAGTTTGAGACATTTAGTGTCCTTTTTAAACATTTGTTTGGACTAATTGATCAGTATATTATGAAATATATTCTTGTGTGTATCGTTATGTGTTTGTTGTGTAGATATATTTTTCTAACACTTTTTCCAGGGGTATTAAAGTAGCGAGGTGAGGATCTTACTGGGCTATATTTATATATTGCCTTACTCCTTACCTGCATGTCTATGCAGATTCCATTGCAGATGGTGAGACTAGTGGCTGACGAGTTCGTTCTTGTATATTCTATTGTTGAGGTGAGCCTTTGCATAGTTCGTAGAGGCTACTGTTTCAACTTTATTTATTTATAGCTTATATCTTTTTTTGGGGGTTTGCATGCCTAACAGTTGAACTCATGTAACTCTAATAGATGCTCCATGGTTTTATTGTGGGATTTGGCTAGAGATATATTATTTTAGTGATGTTTCTTTCCATTAATCGATATAGGATTTTGATTGGATAACTATTTCGGTCTAATGAGTATTGATGATTTTTGGAGTTGCACATGTTTTATCTCAGTGCTAAAATAATTTGGGTAAGTGTATGGATATTTGGTACGCCCAACAGATGGTGTTAACGGGTGCCATGTCACGTCTCGGGGGTCTTTTAGGATGTGACAAAGTTGGTATTAGAGTTTAGGCTTTAAGTCTCGGGTCATGGGGAAGTGTTTGGTATAGTCTTGTTCATGGGTATGTAGGTGCCAATACTTATGACCTTGAGGCTACCAAACATTTATGATGTTTTCCCTTTTTCATTTCTTGTTCGTGCGTGGAGTTAAACCAAGTCTAACCCTTGAATAATATTTAGTAGATGGCTAAGAAACGTGGTTCTTCCTCTGCTGTTTGAACTAATGCCTCTGTTGAATGTGGTGCGGGACTTGGTACTACCCCTAGTAGTAGTCAGGGTAGGTCTCATCCTACCAGGGCTCGGACTAGGTGATAACGCTCAACTACACTTCATCCGATTCTAATTGTAGGCGGTCGCTAACAAGTATAAACCCAACTAAGAGTTAGGGTCAATCCCACAGGGAGTGATACGGTAAGAATTTGATTACGAAGTAAAATACTGTTCTAATCGTTTGTAGAAGTAGACATTTTCGCTACAAATAAAGTAAATGACAAGGGTTTGACAATTAATGTCAAATGGGGGGATTTGGGTGAACAATTAACAACTACAAATAACCCGAAGTAAACAAGTAGAGAGGGTTTCTTGGGAGTGTGATAAGTTGAATTCCAATTTCGTTAAATGGGTGATTATTATTTACTAAAGTCGTTGAACTTCACTGGGTAGGCTAGGCCTTAAGTGCAATAGATATTTCTCAATCAACTATCATGAATCGAGCGAGTTCTTTCGAACCTCGACAAGCACAACACATGAAAACAACCCAATACCTCAATCAATCTACTTTTTCAAGCTAGATTAGTAGGATTGCATTCAGACCCACTTTCTCAAGCTAAATCCGCAACAACACAATCACCACAATCATCAATTAGTAGTTTTAACTCTAATACTTCTTTCTCAAACAAGCTTAGAATGCTAAACTAGAATTGTATTTGCAACTACAATTCATCAATTAAAACACAAACTATTAATTGAACCCATTTCAAATCAACAATAAAATCAGTAAATACTAACACCCATAAGCTAATTGAAACATTCAACTATATAATCACACCCCCAAGAATGGGGTTTTTAGCCAAGCATGATAAAGAACAAGAAATCGTTACCAACTATGTTTTCCATCAGATTGGGCAACAATCCACAAGTCTCCAAATGCTCAAATTGAAGCTAAAACTCAAACAAACCCTAAATCTCTACTCAAAAAGTGTAAGAACAATGTTTAGAATGTTTAGGATAAAAACCTAGAACTGGACAATGTGGGAACTCCTTTTCTTCTTTTCAAAATTGCATTTATACGTTCCCAGAATTTCAGCTTCAGAGTCACTCGAGGAAGTAAGTCGGGCTTCGCCGACCTGATCGGTGATGCGCCAAGTGCCCTTGCCATCGCCTTCTTGGCTTGGATTTTTACCCTTCCTTTGCTGTAACTTTACAAGGTCGGGCTCGCCGACTTAATCAGCGCGTCGCCGACTTAATTAGCACGTCGCCGAATGATCCTCTTCTCACCTTTTTGGCTTGCCTTTTCACCAATTACTCTGTAACTTTTGGTGGGCTAAATTGGCATCGCCGACCACTTTGGAGAATCACCGAAATACCCATCTGATCACCAAATTTGTCTTGTCCATGGGCTGGCCTGCTGGAACTTTTGGCGAGCTGAAAGTCCACTCGGCGACTCGCCAAGTGGCTTTGGCGAGTACCAGCCTTGCTTTCCTTCAACTTCTTCAGCTTTTTCGCTCCTTTTTGCCCGGTAATGCCTTTGCCTTGCTCTTTTGCCTTCATTTCTGCAAATTAACATTTTAACATCAGTTATGAGCGTAAAATAGGCATTGAGGACACTAAATCCTTAAATATTAAGCTCTAAATGAGTCGAAATCTCCGACTCATCAACACCCCTAACTTAAATTTTTTCTTGTCCTCAAGTAAAACTCAAGATCAATCAGTTCAACATAGATGTCTACAGATAGTGCTACTTGAGACTCAACATGAATGCACACGAGGTTCAATCTACCCATGCAATGTTCAATTGTGCACTACAAGTTTCAAATTGCGACTAATCATCATCAAATAGAGATCAAGCTCACCAGGCTTGCTTCAAATGCAAATTGAAGCTCAACAAAAGTATTCGAATGCCCTCACATCAAGAATGATTCCATGCCCACACAAAGCTCATCAAAATTTAAGAATTAAGGAATCAAAATCAACTCTCACACTCTCAAAGATAAACATATGCATGGTTCTACCCATAGATTTGCTCGTATTTTCTAATCAATATGACATTCAGCTCAATCAAGATCATTAACGTCTTTCAAGGCTTGTAACGGGGCTGAGGGTAAATGTATGATCATTTTGGCTTAGTGACTTCTACCTTCATGAAGCATGGCTTGCATTTAACTCATTGCTGGGCACCCCTTTTCTTTTATCTTTGCACAAGTTTCATTGCAACATTCTTTTTCAATCTTTTTCTTCTTTTGCTTTTCTTCTCTATTTTTTATATGGAGGGGTTCCATCTTTTTCAACACAATCCTCAAGGGTAAATCTTTCACAAACTTCTTGACTTTCCTCATTTTTTACCACACCCCCAACTTAGGCTTTTGGCCTAAGTTGACTATTCAAATGGACCAATGCTTCATGAAGGTTTTAGGTGATGGGGAAAGAGGTCAAATGTGTTCATGTTTCATCCAAAGAAAAGGTCAGGCTCAAATGGTGCCAAGCTAGGTTCACACTGTTACAAGGTGGTCACAAAGAGGTATAATAACAATTTGGCTCACTCTCCAAAACTTGTGCCTAAGATCATCTCTATCATTCGCCTACATTAGTCAATTGGACCAACGGGACAAGTTCTAGGTATCACCAAGCACATATTTCAAGACAATCTCACCACACACGACATTTAACACAATCATCAATCTAGATTCTACAAATTGAGCTCGCGTGCAACGATCATCATAAGACTCATTTCGACAATCGGCTTGCCACAATGAGATCCTAAGAGTTCACACATGACTTATGTAACTCAAATTTTTGCCTCATTGGAATTGCACAAACATATCGTTCAATCAAGAGCACTATTCAAGTCATCGGTATTGATCGCAACCGATACTCAAATATGCAAGAGAACAACCACACTCACAAAAAAATAATTAAGAGGCGAATTTTTAATTCGGATAAAACACCAACATTCACATAGATAGGCATCCAAAACACTGATAAATACAACCCAAGGGAGTAGGTTTTAAGATACCTCACCCCACCAAACACAACCTAACATTGTCCTCAATGCAAAATAAAATAACTTTCTCAAAAGTAAAACAAGAATAGAGTCAAGATCCCCCTGTCAGGCTAAGCCTGCTGTGAACTCTGCACATCTAGGGATCTCTCAATCGGGGCATCAGTGCCCGGCTCATCTTTATCAACATCCTTTGCTCCACTGGAGCCAATCATTGAGGTGTCCCGAAGAGAAGCCTCATTGGCTGTCTGCACCATCGCACCCTCTAGATCCTGCAAATCATCATACACAACCGCATCACGAGTCCCAAGCTCCTCCTCATCAGTCTCGGGAGCATCTGACTTAGCATCATCATCAGCTATAGCAGCATCTCCGGTCGTAGTAGCCGGAGGGATCTCAGAAATAGCTGGCATCTCTGTACTCGGAACCTCAAGAAGATCCACAGTGCCAAACAACATAGACAAATTTGTGGATTTGAGCTCATACACGTCACGTCTCAATCCAGCAACATCGGCTTTCAAGGCTGTAACCTCAGCGAACTTGCGACCTTTTTGCTCACATGCCTCAACTCGCACCGTGAGGGCGTCTAAGGCTAGGCCATGTGTGGTGATCAACTCCCAGTGCTCCCGTAACTCAGCCTGGGTAGGGGCTAGGGCAGCAGCAATGGCCCTCTCGATCAGTCTGGGGACAACTGCCTCGACCTGGGAAGCACGTACATCAACAAATTGGGCTAGATGGCCCATATTGTAGAGCATTGCCTGTGTCAAAGGGGGGTGGGCGGTAGCAGCAGCAACAGTAGTAGTAGTAGTAGCAGTAGTAGTAGCAGAAACAGACGAAGAAGGGACAGTAGTAGTAGTACTAGGAGTACCTGAAGGCTCATCGGCCTGAGTGGGAGGTTTTGTATCTGTCTCTAGCATCTCTACATCAACAACTGGAAAAGTGTCCACTGGCGCTGCTCTCCTCCTCTCAGACTCGTCCTTGGTGTACTCGGCCTCAATTGAGGAAGTTGGAGTCACTTCCACATCCGTCTTCGCCACAAAGGGAACTCGAGCACGCCGACACAACTCCATGATTAGTACCAGGAAAGGAAGCGATGTTTGGATATGCTTAGCCCTCATGGCCATCTCTTGCTCAATGATCAACCTGAGATTCAGTCTGTCCCGGTCAATAATATAACCCAGCAAAGCTACCTTCGGATGCCAGAGTATTGACTCGTTCTGGGATGGCATCAGTGTGCTACTAATGAAGCCGAACCAATACCGCACAGCAACATTTAGATCCTTCTTCTCAATCTGTACCCCTGGCTCGATTTACAACGGTGTAATATTAGAAATCAAAGGAGCCAACCACCCCTTTAGGTCATCTATGGTCTTCTTTTGTATCCGGTCCACCAAGAAATGAATCACATTCATGTTACACCCCAACACCTCATTGATATATGTACTGCTACATTTAACCTTTATACCTCGCACCACCACATGATCAACCGGTGCGAATGAGTTGGCCTTCTTCTTTCTCTTTGGGACCAGCTTCCCATACTTCACGTAGAATTCCCAGACCTAGGAAGGTATGTATGAGCCTCGGAGCTGTGTTAATCTCTCAAACTTGTGGAACCGAATGGTGTCCGACACATCTGGATATCTTTCCACCACTCCATCAGTAGACAACCTCTTTTCTTCTAGAATCATCCTCAGCCCGGCAGCCTTAAGTCTATTCATCGATCGTGGTGGCGGTGCCTGTACTGGGGGCACTGGTGGTATCTGCTCAGCAGTATGTACTAGAGGTGTTGGAGTGACCGGTAGTCTCACTGGATCATGTAGCGCTTTTGAGCGCAGCTCGTCTCCTCTGAAGAGTTTGATCATCCTCTGGCTCAGACATAGAGGCTAGCGATCTAGACCCCCAAATATCCTCACGATCAGATTCTGAGGTGGTGAGGTGGGTATCATCGATGCCCATGCTGTCGGAGCTGTACTCAGCTGGACTCGGCTCCGTAGGAACTTTCCCTTTATCTGTGCCTTTTCCCCTCTGTCGGAGGAAGTTTGGACTGTGTTGCTCGTGGTAGGGCACCCCCCTCAGAAATAACTACTCCCTGTTCTCTCTTCCGGGGTGGTTGGTTCCTTCTGGGAACCTTAGGTTTGGCCATATCTGCAAAATGACACATATTGAATCAATACATTAGAAACAGGTCAATGAACATCAAGTTAAAAAAAATTGCAGATAAACTCGCCGACTAGTTCGCCGAGTCGTCGAACTGATTCGGCGAGCTTCATCAGGCTCGCTGAAAGTAACAGAATAAAAATACACAAAAATCAGCACACGACAGCGAGGTAAGGGGTCAATCGGTGAGACACTGAATTCATTCGGCGAGCCAAGGATAGCTCGCCGAATATCACAGAATCATTTACCCAAAAATTGGCTGAAAAAGGGCGATCATGAGACATTCGACAAATCGCCGAGTGAACTCGGCGAGCACACGCATATCACCGAATGTTACAGGGGCTTCCACTAAAATTTCATGGTAAAAAAGGCGAGTTTTGAGACATTTAGCGAACCACTGAGTCATTCGGCGAGCTCGACTAAGCTCGCCGAACTATCTCGCATGCTAGATTTCTACTCCGACTTTCGATTTTCAATATTTAGCCTACGACAATGAAATTAAAGCCCTATTCTATCAAATTAAACCCAGACCCACATCAATATCGATCCTGGGGTACTCAGACTCCCCCTGATTTGTCTAAAATTGACCAATCAATATCTTTTACCCTTAAGAATGATGTCACCTGCTCTATCATTGGGCAAATTCAGTCGATTGATACAATTCAGGTTACTCAGACTTCACCCACACCAGACCCAACATGCATAACTGCCAATCAATCAATTTAGACTCACAATTCAAATTTAAACAAGCCCAAAATCAAACACGATCAAATTACCCAATAATAACTAACTAATCAATTAACCACACTAAGGTAAACTGAAAGTTAAGAGGGGGGGGGGGTGAAAGTCCATTAGTCGACTTCCTGGATGGAGCAGTCGACTCACCTGCAAGTTAGTTTCACAATATAAAATAAAAGTAATGATAGGAAGTAAATCGACACAGAATATTTTATACTGGTTCGGAACACCGATGTGGTGCCTACTTCCAGTCCCCTTGGGTTACGAGGGTTTCCTTAAGAGCTTGTTGAGAACTTTGGTGTTACAGAATGTTACAGTTGAGAGCCCTGTCTGATATGCAAATCAGATCTTCTTCTTTGACACAACCTCTACTTGTATAACCTACACTTAGATCTTTCTCTTTTCTTTTCAATTGTTCACTCAAGTGTGTACAAAGTTTTATGAAAGATAAAAGAAGATTACAATATATGCTCAAGTGAAGTGCGTACATCACAACTAAGGCTGAAGGAAGTTTAAATAGATAGGCTTATGCCCTTGTAAGGAAAACCCAAGGGTCCTTATCTCAATCAAGGATATTGATAGATTCCTTGATTGAGGCAATTTGCTGAATCATGTCCATGTTAGATATATGCATGATAAAATCGCTTTGCTTCCTTCTTTGGTTTCTAACCCTAAGCCTTAAGGAGGTAATGGTAGTGGATATTGATTGTCTAGGTCTACTTGTACTAAGTCTGGAAGGAAGCACGATGGTAAGTGCCTAGCCGATACAGATCGTTGTTATGGTTGTGGTAAAAGTGGTCACAAAATGAGGGATTGCCCGATGCTTACGGCTAAAGGGAGAGAGGGCAAGCAAGCTCCTCCTAGTGGTTCAGGTTACAATGCTCCTAAGAAAAACTGTTTCTATGAACTTCAGACTCGAGGTGAGCAAGAGAGTTCACTCGATGTGGTTACCGGTATGTTGAAAGTTTTTCAACTAGATGTATATGCTTTGCTTGATCCCAGTGCTACTTGTCTTTTGTGACGCTATTTGATGTTCTCCCCGATGTATTGTTAGAACCTTTTTCTGTCTCTACTCTTATTGGTGATTCTATTGTGGCTAAGAGGGTCTATAGAAAGTGTCCCGTTTCCTTGTCCCATAGAGTTACTCTTGTTGACTTGGTAGAGCTTGATATGTTAGATTTTGATGTTATCCTGGGTATGGATTGGCTGCACTCATTTTATGCTTCTATTGATTGTAGAACTCGTGTAGCCAAGTTTCAGTTTCCAAATGAGCCTGTCCTAGAGTGGAAGGGGGGAATTCTATGCCTAAGGGTCAGTTTGTCTCTTGTCTTAAAGCTACAAAGACTGTTTCTAAGGGTTGCATTTACCATCTAGTGAGGGTGAGGGATGTAGATTCTGAAACCCCTTCTCTTGAGTCGGTCCCCATTGTAAATGAGTTTCCGGAAGTGTTCCCATATGACTTACCCAGTATCCCCCCCGAGCGGAAAATAGACTTCAGTATTGACTTTCTCCCAGATACGCAACCTATTTCTATTCCTCCTTACCGTATGGCTCTGGCAGAACTTAAGGATTTGAAAGAATAGTTGAAAGATTTGTTGGATAAGGGTTTCATCCGATCGACTATCTCTCCATTGGGTGCTTCAGTTTTGTTCGTTAGAAAGAAGGATGGTTCTCTTCGTATGTGTATTGACTATTGTCAGTTTAACAAGGTGACTATTAAGAATAAGTATCCTCTTCCAAGGATAGATAATTTATTTGACCAACTTCAAGGGGCGAGTTATTTCTCTAAGATTGATCTTCGATCGGGTTATCACCAATTGAGGGTGAGAGAAGATGACATTCCAAATATGGCTTTTCAAACTTGGTATGGTCATTATGAGTTGTTGGTTATGTCGTTTGGGTTGACTAATGCTCCGGAGGCGTTCATGGATTTGATGAATAGGGTGTTTAGACAATACCTTGACATGTTTGTGATTATGTTCATTGATGATATTTTGATCTACTAAAGGAGTGAGGATGAGCATATTGATCATTTGAGGATCGTGTTGCAAGTTCTTAAGGACCAACAACTTTTTGCAAAGTTTAGGAAATGTGAATTTTGGTTGAGATCCATAGCTTTCATATTGTTTCGAGTAAGGGTATTGAGGTAGATCCTAAGAAGACGAATGCAGTCATGAGTTGGACAAGACCTCTAAATACTTTGGATATTAAAAGTTTCTTGGGTTTAGCCGGTTATTATAGAATGTTTATTGAGGGATTCCCTTCAATTGCCTCTCCTTTGACGGCTTTGACTCAAAAGAAAGCTAAGTTCATATGGACCGACATGTGTGAGAATTTTTTTCAAGAGTTTAAGGATAGACTTACTTCTGCCCCAGTGTTGACCTTACCAAAAGTGACGGATGGCTTTGTGGGTTATTGTGATGCTTCAAGAATTGGGTTAGGGTGTGTACTTATTCAAAATCGAGAAGTGATTGCCTATGCCTCAAGGCAACTTAAAGTTCATGAAAACAATTATCCTACCCATGATCTTGACTTAGCGGCGGTTGTTTTTGCCTTAAAGATTTGGAGGCATTATTAGGATGGTGTGCATGTAGATGTGTTTACCGACGACAAGAGCTTGCAATATGTGTTCAATCAAAAAGATCTAAATCTTCGCCAAAGGAGGTGGCTTGAGTTATTGAAAGATTATGACATGAGTGTTCTTTATTACCCCGGTAAAGCTAATGTGGTAGCGGATGCTCTTAGTCGGTTGTCTGTGCGTAGTGTTGCTCATATTGAAGAAGAAAAGAAAAAGTTGGTTCAAGATGTTCATAGATTGGCTTGATTAGGTGTTCAATTGGTGGACTCCACCAAGGGTGGTGTTATGGTTCACAATGGGTGACACAACCCAGGGGTACCCCAAGATGTAACATGGTGTACAAGATCCCGAAGGACCTCATACAAGCCACTTAGCTTTCATAATGATGCGGAAATTTAAAATATTTTCCATACAATCAAAGTCTTTTATAAAACGAAGCGGAAGTCTTTAACACTTGTCTCAAACCATCTAGTACATGAATATCTTTGGGACGTAGCCCATACAATAGTTCAAAACATAAAATGAAAGAACATAAGAGAAATGGTGGCTTATCCTCGAATGCTAGGAGGACTCACCAATCTTCAATCCTTTCTCTACTATGATCCTAGCCACGGGGATTAAAGTCAATATCACCGGACCCTACATTTGATAAGAATGTAGGCAAAAGTATGCATTAGTATAGAATTTACTAAATATGATAGCTAGCATAACATTATCAAGAGCATAACATAAGCATTAGTCAACATAAAACATAAGCCATAAGCATAAGAGATAACAACATAGTCATAGGTATAATCAATGCATCTAGATCATCATAATGTAATAGGAACACTCATCAAGTAACCTCAACTTATCCTTATCTAGGACTTGGGTCATCCACCTCTAGTCATACATATCAAGGAAGGCAACTCTAGCAATAATCCAAGCTAAGCATACATCATACAAGCAAATCTCATATTAAAACATACTTATGATACTTCCTTGAAGTAACCTTGATTAATCATAATCATGCTAATTTTATTAGGGACTTGTCCCTCTTTAGCTATTGCTACTATTCATGGAAAAGTACTTCTTTACTAGTCCAACATAAAAATTACTCATGAATGGTTACGATTGACCAATTCAAGGCTATCAAGGAAAAGCACCTCATCATGCTAAACCAAGCTATCATGGAAATTACACTCTCATGCAAGTCCAAGCTACACAAGGAAGGGTACTATTGCTCAATCCAAGCTACCAATGGAATGGTTTGGCCTTACCAGGTCATGCTATCATGCAAGCATACGATAATGCTAGTTCAAGCTAACCTTAGGAAGGGTACAATTTCTCAATCCACGTCTATCCATGAGATCGTCTACTCAAGCTACCATGCATGGTCTTGTCTTACCAATTCAAGCTTTAAAGACATGGGGATTCGCCTCCACATCATTCCATAAGGGTCATGGGTACTCCTCTCCATGTCCATTCATCATTATAAGAACGTGGGAAATCACCTCTTGTTCAATCCTAAGGAGTATGGGAAATCACTTCATATCCTTTACATATGGAGGACAAGGGTAGTCGCCTCTAGCCTCATCATTCA
>JAJONR010007409.1:0-50149 GCA_029582245.1 Solanum etuberosum
GTAAGACTTTGTAAGTCTTATTTTCAGAATCAACACAAGAGAGAAACAGAAAAGATAGCAGCCACAAAAGAGAGAAAAGTGAGAAAAAGAGTGCAGATTTTCGCACACAATTTTCAGCCCTAGCAGCCATTTTCAAATCGCGATTCCCACTTCGTTTCTTGTCCGATTGAGCTGAGTTTTGGACAGATTGTTCTTCTCAACTTGATCTTTGATTGAGAACTGACAGAGGTCGATTTGGAGCTCTGTAGCTTCAGATTTCTGGTCGTGAACAGTACCTGCATTTTGGTGATTTTACTCCTTTCTTCTCTAGTTCAGTGGTGTTATGTTGTAGTTGTTGTTGCTCACTGTTTGGCACTTCTTTGGTGGCCATTTTGGAGAACATTTGTAACTCTTGTTGATTATAGTGGAGCTTTATCCTTGTGGTTTTTACTCTTCACACCGAAGAGGTTTTCCACGTTAATTTGGTGTCTCGTATTGTTGATTTATTATTGCTTTGTCTCATTTGATTTGGTTGATATACTTGCTGCTCCAAAACAGTGCTTGTGTTTGCATTGGTTTGTCTCCTCTTGGTTCAAATAGAAGAAGGGAAAGTTTAGATTTGGGTTGTCTTCCGCTATTGCCCTATCGTGCACATTTGTTTGTGCTAACTTTTCTCATCAGTTCTGTCAGTAATAACATCTGAAAATTTAGATGCAAAATCAATAGATCGTTGAATTGGAGTAATCTTACCCTGACAGATATTATGTCCTAAAAATCTAACTTCTGTTCGAAACAAACTCATTTTTGGTTTGGAAATAACTAAACCATTTTGTATAACAATTTTTAAAGATATCAAGATGTTTGATGTGTGTTTCAAACGTTTTAGAGAACACTAAAATATCATCAATGTAAATAATTATAAAATTCAAATAAGGATTAAAAATATCATTCATTATTTTCTGAAATTCAGAAGGGGCATTTTTTAATCCAAAAGGCATCACATTCCATTCATATTGTCCAAAGGGAACATTAAAATTAGTTCTATAAGTATGCTCTTTAAATATCTGAATTTGCCAATAACCAGATTTTAAATCAAATTTTGAAAATATATTAGCATCATATAATCTTGAAAGCAAATCTCTTTTATTGGGGATAGGATATCTTATCCATTTTAAGAATTTATTTAAAGGCTTATAATTTATAACTAATCTAGGAACACCACGTTCCTTTTCAGCATCATTACTAACATAAAATGCAGTACAAGACCAAGGTGATTTTGAAGGTTTTATCAGACCCTTTTGTAACAAATTATCAATTATTTTTTTTGCAGAATTCTACCAATTCGGTCTTCATCTGACAAGGACGAGATTTAGTAGGAATATCATTCTCAAAAAATTCATCTTCATATGGATGAGTAACAATATGCTTTTTTCGATTCCAAAAAGCACTAGGATGATCGGCACAAATATCAATAGCAATTTGTTCAGAAATTAATATCATTTTTTTTGTACTTTGGTGGATTTTAAAGTATCAAATATATTTATACTAAATAATTCTAGTTGCAAAGAATCAACATGCCTTTGTTTCATATTAATCAAAGCATTAATATCACGATAAATAGGATCAGTGATAAAAGTATAATTTAAATTTCTATTTTCGTAAGTAGCAGAAAATCCTTTAGCAGTTATGATAGTAAATGGATAAATAACATTTATAAAGGGGGTTTCAAGTATAATTGGAGGGTATAACTGATTTTTAACCAAGAAAAATAAATGCGGAATGCAAACTTTATTTTGGCAAATATGTGTATTAGGTAATTTATACTTTATATCTAAAGCATGTCCAGAAGCAGATTTAACCAAATGAGTTATCATTTCAAAATACTTAGTAGGTACTAGACCTTCTTGAATACAACTAACATCGGCTCCACTATCAATCATAGCAATATCAGTTATCGAAAAACAATTATCAATCAAGATGGTGCATTTAATATACCATTTATGAGCAGTAACAATTTGCATCATTCCTAAAAACATACCTTGTCTAGAATCATGATCAAAGGGTTTTGCAAAAGTATCTTCTTCAATAATATTTTTTTTCTTTGTTGTTAACAGTCTCTATCTGAGTAAGTCTATAATCACAAATCATTTGATTTTGTTTAAGAGATTTAATCTCATTTTTTAAATTTTCAATTTCATCTTTCAAATCATCAAAGGAAGAATCTCTTGTATGAGTAGTCTGTTTATTAAATTTGTTATTAATTTCAGACAATGAATAAGGTGCAGCATAATCAAATTCAAAATCATTCTTTGTTTTTCCGAATTTTTTGAAGAACTTGAACTAGCATTATTATTTGCAGCTAAATGAATAATTTTTTCTCGAAGATCATTATCAGTGACGTCTTTCAAAAGTTCTATCACATTATCAGATGTAATAGTATTTACATTTAAATCTTGAAATTGAGATTGCAATTTATAAAATTCATCATATTCACAAGAACATATATCACCATGACAGGTATTGCAAATATTCATTTTATCATGCTGAATACTATCAGATATATCAAGCAAATCAACTTCTTCTTCAGAACCAGAATCAGAATCGTATATATATATGTAAGTATTCTAATATAATAGATAGTATATTGTATGTATAATAACGTAAGTATTCTATTATATTAAATAGTATATTTAGTATATATTAGAAGTATATATATAATATAATGTAAGTATTTTATTATATTAGGTAGTATACTTAGTATACATTATACGTATATATATAACATAATGTAAGTATTTTACTATAATAGATAGTATATAGTGTGTATATTTTTCTATTTGGTATACATTATAAGTATATTTAGTTATAATATAAGTATATATATAGATAATATAATGTAACTATTTTATTATTTAGATAGTATATTGTCATAAATAGTTATAATTATTACAAAATTAAATAGATAACAATACACTATATTGATAATTGACTCAAACTTTCGAATTAATAATTAATAAACAGTGATTAAAAAAATAGTCGACCCGACCCGGTCCATTATTAGAAACCAGGCCCTGCCCATCAGGCCCGGTAGCAAACCTTAACTGGGCACAAACCGTTTTTTCCCACCCCTTTTACTGTTCCGACCGGTACCGGCCCGAACCATTATTGGGGAACCAAGTTCGGTCCGATTCGGTATATCGGGTAGGCAAAATTTTAATGCCCAGCCCTAGAAACAAGCTTACTTAGCATGAGAGAGATATGTTAAAACTAAAATAGAACGAACAAAGAGAAACAAACCAAATGTGTGAGTTAGATTTATGATTTGTTTGCATTGTTTGTGTTTTGAATATATTACATTGTAACATTATGTTCTATTTCACAATAGCCCTTATTTATTTTGCGGTAGCCCTTATTGATCAATGTAACTTAAACTATATATCTTCCATGTATGTTAAATTTTAATTTGATAATCAATTGTTTCAAATATTATGTTTTATTTTACATTAGCCATTATTTATTTCATGTTTTATCACGCAATATCTCATTTTAGGGCATTTTTAACACACTTAATATATATCCCACCATACACGAATTGTACTAGAGATAGAAGTATCATAACTTTATTTCATCAACATGGCCACGCTAAAACTAACCCACTTGAAATGTCTTCATGGAATCTATTTTCCTGGCAACGCGACCTAGTGACATATCATCCATGTGATATTATTGAGTCCATGTGTAGAAAATGGATTCTGAAACACAATTTTGAATACTTACTTGATCTTGCAGATCGATACAATTGAGAATGCAATAGGGTCATAAGAGAGAATGAAATTACCGTCTGTCTGAAGCTTTGAATATTGAATTTTTTTTGAGGGAACGTGGCTTGCCCTGTGATTTGACTATATTTACGCATTCAAACATCGTATTTTACCTAAATTTTAGCTAAGTTTTGAGTAAAAACTCACATATATAATGCATTTTATGTGTTGTGATGGGCTAATAATAAATATGATTAGACTGTGTCATGACCCAATTCTTCGAGTAATGATGACACCTATCATAACCCACCAGTATGTAAGCCAACCCATAACCCAGAACGACAAGTATTGAGTATATGGGTAGAAATAAGCAAGAACAATACTTTAAGCAACAAAACCATATAGAAGCACAAGCAAACCATATAGAAGCACAAGCAAACCAAAACTATATACATAAAGATCCCTCTTAGAACCTGGAAGTCACAAGTACATAGTTGTGCTAATAAAAGAGTACACGTATCAAAAGTGGACCCAAGAAGCGAAACTCGGGCTCCCAACCCAAGTAACCTCAAACATCCAATAATGGGCCGTCCAGCCATCTAGTCAACTCCCAACACAGCTAGCAAGAGTGACCCCGGGGGCGTAAGTAAATCAATCAAGGCCGCCCAGCCAACCAATCCACTCCCAGGGGCATAAGCCACCCAGCTAGCAAGAGTGACCCGGAGGCATATCGATTCCAAAGAGGATCTCAAATATATCAAGGCCACCCAGGCAGCCAGTCCACTCCCAGGTGCGTAAGCCATTCAGCTAGCAAGAGTGACCTGGGGGAGTGTCGACTCCGAAGAGGATCTCAAATATATGAAGACCGCCCAGCCAGCCAGTCTACTCCCAAGGGCGTAAGCTGGCCAGCTAGCAAGACTGACCCAGGGGAGTGTCGACTCCGAATAGGATCTCAACAATCAATACCAAGCCATCGTGAAATGATGTTCACTCACAAGGAATCACAAGAAGGCTCCAAGCCTAAACCACTCCAATCCCAAGTTGCCCCTTGAAAGCACAAAACCTCTAGTAATGCATTAGAGCCGCATAAATGGGGATAGAGAACAGAAGGTCAATAAAGCTGCGACAACGCCTAAACTAAGGCTCATACTTTCAGACTCAAGTTTGCTAATCTAGTCTACATAGAGCTAAGCCGCCTGAAATAATGTCAGAGTAGAAACAATGCTAACAGGCCACAAGGATCGCAAGTCTAAGGAAAATACTAGTCTAATCCTAGACTAAGGCCAAACATGCTCCAATATATACCAATACAACAACAAACAATCACATCACAACAACATGGAATAACACAAAATCCCAAACTAACATGGTACTACACCTGAAATGGAACCGACAATCCTAAAACATGGTTTCTAGGCAATGCAATAAGAACAACCAGGTACTAGCCCCCAATTCATTCCAATCAACGTCAATCTAATAGAGAGAAAGTTGCAACTTACCTTTAGGCCAACCGAGTATGCTCCTGCATCACGAAGCTGGAGATTTTCCTTTCCATATGGCCTCAAATCGTTGTCACGCTATCAAAAGTAGGATCACAATGTTAATACAGTCATTTCAACACCAAAAATACATAAAATAGAAATATATTAATTTCAAAGTCATATAGGAATTATGGGACCTGCACCTAAATTTCAAAAATTGACTTTGTTAAAGGGTCCTAGACATTTCCCCAAACTTGTGTTAAAAAATGGAACACAATTCAGGGCTCGAAACAGTGAACAAACAACACATGCAAAAATTCACAATTTAAAAGCAACAAAAGAGCTAAGGCAGCTAGCAATAATGCGATTTTAACCCAAATGAAGGTTAAAAATGACTTCTGATCACACCACAGTATAGCCTCAACAATTCTGGACACACAGGACTTCAAATCAATCAATTTTGAGCCCAAATGAGAGAGAAATCGCCTTTCCAAGGCTATGCTCTAAGTTGATATCGCATCTGGTCTTTAAATAAAAGACCAGATAGAAATACTCTTCGTGAACGCAACCTAGAGGGCCTGCGATTACGAAGCATAAGATTTTTTCCCTTCGTGAAAGCGGCAAGGAGCCTACGAATGTGAAGGCAAGCGAAGCCAGGTCGTGCAAACGTGGCCGAGTCCCCACGAACGTGAAAACCAGGTGACCTTACCCTTTATCAGCACGTCCTGACTCCACAAATATGGTGACCAACTCTCCTGGTCTCCACGAATGCGACCAAAGGCCTGGGAGCGCGAATACCACATTAATCTGCACCAACTGATGGCATCACCTTTGAAGAGACCTCACTAGTGCCTATGTGGAGGTATCCACACAAGATCTCTCCATCGTAGCCTGCACCATCTTCTCCTCGATAACTTGTAAATCCGTCGAAGTCACAACTGTCTACTACTCATCCTCCCTCTGAAACTCCTCATCATCAATTTCCTTAGCTGACTCAATACCATCATCATCCTACACTCTCTCCCCATCAACCTATCACACGCACCACCAGGCTGCTCAGCCTCACTAGTAGGCTCCTCAACTCTCGGCACAAGGGCATGCAAAAACTCGGGCATATCGGGCAAGGGAACCTCACCCCATAGCATGTAAATGTCAAAAGACCTCAGTTGGTCGACATCAACCTGAAGAAAAACAATGTCACCCCTCATAATAGGCAACTCAGCTGAGCTACCCTCAACCTGTTCTCTAGCCTCCATCCTAGCCGTGAGGTTATCTAATCTCTCACTATACGATGCCAAAGTATTTTGAAATTGTACCATCTGGCCTCTAACAGGGAGCATTGCATTCTCAATAGCCTGTCAATCAACTCGGGTATCTCACTCTCTACCTTAGCAACTCTCACTTCGATTGACCGGGAAAGGTTGCCCATTTGGTATATCATGGACTGGGTCAAGAGAGGTCGGGAAATAGGGGTAGGAGCAGCAACTGTAGAAGTAGATGGCACACAAAAAGGCTGGGATGTATTTGATGGCTCCACAGAAGGAGCGGACTGAGTGGCACCAGCCTCAAGAGTAGCGAGATCAATCATGGGCGTAGTGTCTGGTGGTGGCAGCTTCCTTCGAGCTGCACCATCTCTCAAGTAGTCCACCTCAATCCTACGAATGTCACTGGATGAGATAGGGGTGATCCACACATAAGTCCACTCCTGAAAAGGGACTTTCAGAGCCTCACACAACTGTGTGATTAAGACTGGGAAAGGGAGAGAGGTTTTCTCCTGAAGAGCTTGCATCAGCATCTCCTCAACAATGATCCCACTTGCAGTGATATCAGTCCGATCGATGATGCTGCCAACCAAGACGGCCTTCAGAAGCTGGAGAATAGACTCATTTTGGTATGACATGATATTGTTATTGATGAACCCGAACCAATATATTGAGGTGATGTTCATATCTTTCTTTTCTATCTGTGCTCCATCAACCATCAGGAAGGGGGAGATATCAGAAATGAGAGGTGCCAGCAACACCTTCAGTTCCTCTAGGCCTTGGTTTATCCGAATCTTGTAATACCCACTACTCTTATCTTTTGTGCCCAATATCTGATTTATTTTGCCTGCATGACATGGTACCATTTTGCCACGAACTTCGACCTCTTCCAATGATTTCCAAACTGTTCACTTTCTCTTCTTGGGCAAGGCCTCAGCATAGGCCGCATAGAACTCACGTACCCTGGTAAGGACATAAGGAGGTCGGCCTTTTGTGAACTCTTCAAACCCATGAAACTTGATCATATCCCGTATTGCTAGGTATTCACTCATCACCCCATCTATGGAGAGTCATATCTCCTCAAGAATCGTGCATTATCCAACTGCTTTGAGCCTGCTGAGGGACCTTGAAGCAATAATTGGGATAGCATGGGAGGCAGGTGACTGAGCTTGAGGAGTCTGTACTAACTTGGACCAAATTTCCACCCTAATTCTAGAAATAACCTTCTTTGGCTGCTCAGTCACACACATACAAGAGCGTGGAGTGGTTAGTTGTTGTGGGGGAGCCTCAGATGGCTCAATGATATAAATCCCCTCATTCTTTTTCAAAGGGGAAAGAGGAAGAGACTCTCTCTCGGGCTCGGAGTTGGAGGATACGACTCTCTTTGATTTTTTTTCAAGCCATATCCTGCAAGGCACAACAATTCAAAACAAAGATCAGGTGAAAGTTAGTTGAAATCAAACTCAAAACAAACACAATTCGAAACTAGTTCTAAGGCTCACCAACTGGGAGGGCGATTCACCTAACAGTTTAGGCGAGCTCATGTGAGCTCGCTAAAGTTGAAAGTAAAAAAAATCAATTTAAATCAGGCATGAAAGGTAATTTCAACTCCAACTCGGCGATCCGACGAGTCAATTTCAACGGGATAAGACAAATCTACCGAAAGAGACAATGCAAAACTAAAAGGAGCAGGCACAAAGGGTGATGTCCACTCCCACTTAATGATACACCGAGTTGGTTTCAACAATCTAAGACAAGACCGCCGAATGGGATAGTACCCATGTCACACATTCAAGCACAAAAGGCGATTTGGGGCTTACTCGGTGATACGCCTAATCACCTTGGTGAGCTAAGACAAGCCCGTCGAACAGGTAATTTCAGCCCAATTCCTATTTTACATAAGTTCAAACACTAATATGCAACAATATCCAATCAGTTTTACACGTTACCCACATGTAATTCTACCCACGGGTTCTCAGATTTCCCCCAAATTTCAAAAAACATTGCCTAAATTGATGATTTTCCCTTAAGAAAATTGTCATTCTATCTATCATTGGGAAAATACAAGCCTTCGAGTCAACACTGGCTAATCAGACTTCACCCATATTCGATTCAAGTAACACCAGTACATTTAAGGACTCAATTTCAACTATTGACCTTCATAATCAATTTTACCAATTTCCCGCACAAAATCAACTATCCTAACTCGTGGGCACTGTTCAATAGGATGCATTTAGCACTACCCACATAAATTAGGTAGCAATATAGTTACATGAATACAAATCCCACATCAAAACATTAAGTTTTGGTACAATTAATAGTATAGAATTTGAAAACCAACCTCAGAGATGATAAGTAGGCACAAAATCGAGGGAGATGGGTCTGGGATCGAGAATCAAGCACTCTAATACACTCTAAGTAAGTGAAATCACACAAATGAGGTCACACAAGTACTAAAAGGTATGGGGAATTTAGGAAGAAGAGGATCCCAAAAAGATGAAAGGTTTGCTTTTAGAACTTGAAAAGACTCTTGGCCTATTTAACTCAGGCGCACTCGGCGGACTGGGACTAACATCAGTGAATGCATTTAGTGAATCGCTGAAGGAGCTTAAGCTCACCGATGAGGCCTGAAAAAAATACCAAATCTAAAGATCAATTCGGCAGACTCAATGGAGTTCGCTTAGTGCACTTTGGCGGATCACCGACTGGGTCCCTGATCGTCGAAGTTGACAGTACCATTTTTCCATTTTTTCAGCCTATAAGGTGAACATGAAGATATCTTCACAATGTGTTTGGTGGATCATCGATATGGTCCTTTCATCACCGACTTTACGTTCTTCACATTTTGTCTTCTTTTCAACATGTACTCACAACACACTTTATTAAAAGCAATAAAATAAATTTGAGTTGCTTCCCAAGAAGCACCTTACTTAACGTCATAGAACAACACAATTCTCATTCACCAACAATCATTCTTGGGGTTTGGAATGGTGTCACTCGACAACGTTTCTTTTTGCCTTGGGTTTAGATAGGTGGAGATCTGACACATTTGAGTTTCCAGTTATTTGATTGAGACTAAGTGGGATGTAACCATTAGAGTCAAAGTGGAGAATTTATTTTTCAAATCGTTCAACACCTTGTCGAATCCTTCAACCTTGTTGAAGATCCTTGTTAGCATTTCATCGGTTCGGTTTCCATCCAGTCCAGCTTGTTCTCTTGGCTTTGAATGATCATGACGAGGAATGTATCCATCTTTTTAGCTCCGTTCTCTCCAATCTTTCCAACCATTATCTCGCTCCTTGTTCCAACCTTGATTCCCGCCTCCTCTTTGGTAGTTTAGGTGAGAACCACCTAATTGATTTCCCGTGTAATTTACCTCTTCATTGTACAATGTCTCAAATTTGGCATCTTTGGGACATTGCCCAATGCTTGTTCTAATCGCATGCACCACTTTAAATCCACCTCCCATGACATGTTTGGATAACAAATCGAGTTGGGTCATCATTTTGGCCATGTTTTCATCACACTCATGGTTCTTCTCAATTTGTTCCTTACTCATGTTTCATTATGGAGAATACACTTGATCCTCTCTAGTATTCCATGCTCGGTTAACTTTTGTCATATCATCTAGAAACAACGTTGTTACCTCATATAGTTGTGGCATCAACCCACCTTAAATAAGTTGATCAGCCAAGCCCTTGTTGACCGAATCAAGGCAACAATAGAATTATTGCAACAACAAACTGTTCGGAATGCCATGTGTTGGACATTTTAGTAACAATTTTCAAAACCACAACCGTGTCTCGTGAAGAGGTTCACCTTCCACTCTTTTAATGTTCTAGATGTTGTTCCTAAGCTTGACCATTTTTTAGAGAGGAATAATCTCTCTAAGAAAGCTTTATTCAACTCCTCCCATGAAGTGATAGAATTATTCGGCAACTCAGCAACCATCTAGTAGATTCCCTCGTTAAGGAGAATGGGAACTATCTCAGCTGAATAGATTTTTGTGAGATGTTTTTGAAAGCAAATGGCCCACAAATATCCAAAAAGTTTCAAAGGTGTTCATGAGGATCCTCATGAGCTAAATCCCCGAACATTCCTTTCATTTGGAGCAGTTATAGCATTATTTCGGTTACATGGAACATTGCTCTCCATGTTGTAGGAGGTAACCGGATGGCTCCTGTAGTTTCAATGACATTTAAATGCATGTCATTCAAGTAACCCATATTGTCATTTTTTTCGTACTGACTATCGTTGTCACTACCATGGTCACTCATATTTTATACCTGCAAATCAGCATAACCACAACACCAAGCAACAATCTACTACAATATGATAAGTTCACAAAATAATTTCACCAATTGAATTCTTAGCTACCACTCCCTGACAGTGGAACCATTTTTTATAACACTCAAATTACTCTTAAAAACGATTAGAAGAGTAAGCGATCGTTTTCAATAAAACCCAACAAAGAGTCAGGGTAAAATTCCACAAGGAATAATCTAATGATAAGAATTCAACTAGGAAATTGAATTTGTGCACCTATGCATTGTAGTATATTAGAACAAGATGGTGGATGACTCCACCAAATTTACTAAAAGTTTGAAGTGTCAAGTATCATAATTAAACTAGAAATTAAGGAATCAAGAAATTAAGAGAATATCTAGGGGTGTGGGGATATCGATGTCACTAGGGGTAATTGTGTTGCTTAATTATGCTAAATACTCATGGATAGGTTGGGTAATCTTCAATTACACTAATCTCCTTTCGATCTCATAGCACCATTTCATAGAATTTTCCTTCGGTCCCATCTATGTGAATCACAAATCAACCCACAACCTTACGGGATCTCTCTTTCGAGCAGATTTGGGAAATTAGATCCGACCCATAATCTCTCTTTTGAGCAAATCATAGACATCAAACCTAAATTATATGTATCAAACTAATTACCCACTTCAATTAATCTCTTCTGAGCATCAATCGAAGATCGATAATATGAATTAAGGTTTGCAACCTTAACCCATTAATTAACCCCATGCTAATTAGTTCAAATCCATGAATTTATAGCAATAAAACAAATCAAAACACAATATCCACAACATTAGATGAACACCCAACCCCATAATTGCACCTCTAGAATTAGGGTTTTAGCCACGCATCACAAAAAGTAATGGAATTATACATATCATGAGAGCAGCCATGGATGTGATGAAATTAAGCAATTATAATCAATATCACTTTGATTTCAACTTCCAGATGTCAATTTGAAGAATGTATACAAAACTCCAAGACTAAAGATGTTTTCACACAAAAACTCTCAATCTCTAAAAAGTTCTCTCTCAAAAATCTATCCAAAAAAACTCTCTATTTTCTCTCTCCTTTGGGCTATTTATAGTTTTTCATAATTTGGCTCAAAATTCACTGCATGACCAACTCGAGACATTAGTGGGGCATGCCAAACACGATCGGTGGATCACTATCTATTCCTTAGCTCAAATTTATTTTGCTTCAAGCTTCAGGTGTTTGAACCTCAGTTAGCGAACTCGATTGAGTCTGCCTTTTATATTCGGCAGATTGTCGATCACCTCCTTTGTTCGCCTTTTAAGACTTCACTTTACATCAGAGTGTCACTTCCGACGATGGTCATCTTATTCTCCATTCAACTTCGGCGAGTCGCTGTTTTGCTTTTCAGTTTTCCGACCTGCCTCGAACATTTTCAATTGTGAGCAATGTTACCTTAGGCGAGATTAGGCCACTTGGGTGATCCACCTCTTTGGTTGGGTGACCAATAGTGTAAAATTAATACTTCTTTTAATGTGTTTGTCCTTTCTATCATGTATTTATGCTCGCATAGTCCTTAAGCCTTCATAGCTGCAAATCATTAAAATACCATTAGAATAGGACATAATTAGGCATTGAGGACACTAATTGTTGAACTAAAAAGGCCTCAAATAAGTTTAAATCTACCAATCATCACATGTATCCTTAGCTACTATTTTGATATTGACTATGGGCTTCTCTTCTCTTGTTTAACTTTTTCCCTTCTCATGTGGTGTAAAAACAATTTAGGCTTGATGTTACTCATAACAACTCCAGTCACATATTTTGCTCTTCTTAAACTTTATCCCTAAAATCCAATCCATCCTTCTCAACATGTGTTCCTTCTCCTTTGTCATATCCCTACTATTAGAATACAAGGCGATAGGACCAATGATGATTTAGTTTGTGTACCCTTCTCTTGTTGCAAACTTATATTCATGTCTTTCCATTTATTGGTTTGTATTGTTTCAGTATCTTTCTGCATTAGTGAAATTTGCTCCCTTGTCAACTTGTTCTGATTAGCATCCCCTTCTTTTCATTATCTTCTAATGCATTCATATTTTCACTGAATTTATATCCTTAGGGTTCTCCATTATCCTCTCTGAGGGAGAGTATTCTATAATCATCTCTACAACACGTTCAACTTGTGGATTCTTTTTATTGTTATCTTCAACCTTTATAATTACATGATTAGTTGTGACATCCTGAATGATTTTTCCATTTTATTGACTTGAGTTCTTTACTTCCTTGTGAATTGATTGAGTTCTCCAAACGAGGCTTCAATCAAAGGCTTACAAGATACCTATTTCTTATCAATGACCTGTATTCCTATTTTTTTTCCCTTCATTAGTCTCTAATACACCAAAAGAGTTACTGATTTGCATATACATAGTCATATTTTTGTTGTTCTCCTACGCATATTGTTGTTGGCTCCCTTTATATGTTGGCTTAGTGAAAAACTTTTTTATCCTTAGTAACATTTCACATATTATAATTCATGTCATGTTTTGGATACTTTGGAGTTGTGTGTAGCTAATGTGATATATTTCTCTAATACCCCCCACTCCTATATTCATTACTTCAGGCTCCCTTGTCACTATTTTATTCTAGACGAAATTGATCTTGTTTGGTGGACCAACAATCTTTCCACTGCTCAAATTCTCAGTATTGTCTTCTTCTTGTTGATTCTCCCTTATTTATTATCCGCTTCTCACGAAGACCTCAAATCTGGACGAAGGACAAGACACTTGGACATGTAGTCATATTTGATGGTGATCCAAGTCTAGATAATATCCTTAGTACTAGATTTATTTCCAGATTTATTTATTTGGGGGAAAATCTCTCAGTAAATCAACTTCTACTTTAACTTTTGCACATCTTGCCTAGATTGATTTTTGGTAGCCATATAAACATGTAGAGATTTACCTACTATTTTTGTCATTGTAAAAAGTGATTCTTTAACAAAGAAATTAGATGACAAGCCCGAAATGAAATCCATACCAATGGTGGTGTTGTCTCTGCCTTAGGATTGAACTATGGCTCCCACTTAAGGGGTCTCATCTTATAGTAGCCGTCCTTGGCTTTTAGAATAATGCAATGGTTTCCGCATAAGGTGTACGTAGTCCTTCATAACTATCATCCTAGTCAAGATAGGTCTATCTCCCAAGAATCATATCTTGCAATTTATCTTGATTTTGCATTGTAGAGGCATAATTTTGCGAATTTCATCAAGTTCAATCCACTCATATGAGAACTTCCCTTTGGCAGCAAATTGTGGATCATATGTATTATCATTATGTTAAATTCATCTTCATCCCAAAAAAATGTTGTTTTACCATGGATATAATAATATCTTTAACGGGAATAGGGTTTGACAATTTTTTAGTTTCTTTGGGTAAGAAAATTTACCTATGTTGATATTTTTGGTGCTGGTGGTGGTTTATCACCGAAAAGAGGTGACCAACCATTGTTGGTCATAGTACCCTCCGGCGATAATAGGCAAACAAGGGTTTAAGAGGGCATCTCTCAAGGAAATTCACGATTTTTCACACAATTTCGATATCAATTTTGTTCCTAATTTTAAATAACAACATAAGAAATTCTTGCCTTTTTTTCCACCTTTATTTGTATGTGAAATAATGTGCTTGTCATATTTTTTCTTATAAATATCTTTTGGTTGTAATTTTATGTTGTTAGTACCTTACAATACTGATTTATACTCTAACTAGTAATTTTTTTTGTATATTTATTATTAGTTCGATAATAAGTATTTTTGTGATATAGTTACCAAAAATAAAGTATTTTGTGGCATAGTTACCAAAAATAAAGTATTTTGTGGTATGATATAGATAAATATTAGGTAGTTTAGTTTTATAAGTTTTTGTGCACCCATTCTTTAAAAGAAAATTATAGTAAAGAATTTAAAGTTTGAATATTTTTAGTAAAATTTCCAGACATGCTAATAATAATCCATAGTAGATGATTACATTACCAACTATGTAAAAATAAGGTTGAAACACTCCAACCTAACTATGAACTCCAAAGATCTAGCCATGACCCCAGTAAGAAGATCCCTCCAAAACCCCTAGATATCTATCCTAATACATATTTGATCCCTGCATTAATGTTCAAAGATTCACTAATGTTGAACGAAACTATCATTATGCAGAAATAACAAGCGAACTTGTTACCCTCAAATGGATATAGACACTCAATCAATGACAGCGCAACTAGATCAGATCCTCCTTACCGAAGAAGACAAAATGAGGATGTACTCTCCATGGAAATATTCGGTTATAATCAAACTTATCGGCATGAGGATATAACATCAAGTACTCAAATCAAAACTCAACGTAATATGGAAAACAACTACCGAATTCCCATTAATTGATTTTCATTTCCATATAGGGACCAACTTAGTTTTATTCTAGAAGGTGACCCTTGGTTCATTAACAAACACTTCCTCTCTTTTCAAAAGTGGGTTCCAAATTTCATAGCTAATAAAGCAACTACCACCAATACGGCCATTTGGATTCGTCTCCAAAAAAAATGTAATGTCATGGGCAAACTAATGAATATAGATGTTTGTACTAGCACAACTATATGAGGAAGATATGTCAGACTACGTGTGGAAGTACCACTGGAAAACCCCCTGAAATCGACAATCCAAGTTGGTAGCCATACGTAAGAAATTTGGTATGAAGGAGTCAACCAATTATCTCAATCATGTGGTAGAATTTGCCACTCGAGGATGCAATGCAAATTTAATCCTGCTGAACAAACTTCATCATTAGCAACACCTCCAATGCCGCCAATCGTGGAGGAATGGCACACAATCACCTTCCCCAAGGCCAAATTCCACTCGAGGGCCAACCGAGATAGGAGCAGATTTTCTGGCCCATCCATGGGAAATTCAAATAATACCTCGATGGCAACGCTCGGTAATTCCTCTTCTACCCTACTTCTTGATACTATTGCGTCTAATACAAGTACTCAAAATGCTGGAAAAACTAACAAAACTTATCCTACCCCAACCTATAAATATTCTGTTATCCAGAAATATATAAGCAAATTTGAATTCCATGCTTCGGCTATTACCGATCAGAACGCAAATTTCATAGATCAACAACAATGCAGTGACACCGACCTTTCACAACATTACCACTCCAAAACCCAAACTTCCTTGATCAAATGATAACGGAGGGAATGCAACTTGCAATGGACAACTACACCAATCAGGTCTAGTTGAACAATCTATTGAACCCACTAGCTCCTACTATAGCAACAACCCTGTTTCACCACATGCAACAAATGTGGAACCTCCCCAACCACTTCCATACTCTTTTAACACTGTGAGGGAGGACTTCCCATTCTTCACCCCCTCATAGCTGAGCTCGGAGAACTCATTATTCTACTTGTGGATACCACAACCAAACCAAGCTCCAAACCCTTCAGCTACACCTATGGAGGACCAGGTGGTAGAGGAAGACATGGAGGAAGTTTAGCCTCTCTTGTTTACAGAAATATAAAACTTAAAAGGAGTAGCCCTTATGCTCTTCCCGGGGATGGAAGACAAGAAATACAATTTCAACTGCCCTGCAAATTCAATAAGTTCTCGATCAACTTTCACCCGCCATTCACTACACAGGCAGCCAAGATGGTGGTAGTTCTGAGTCCAACTCTAAGGACTCATATAGAAGAGGTAACGAACACCACTAACTCCTATCTCATGAATTACGCTAATACTATTATAATTTGAAACATCTATGGTGATCACAATGACTTCTTTATAAGAAATCTTAAAGAAATCATTAGGGTCCACAACCTTTGCATCTTAGCTTTACTTGAAACTAGGCTACAAGATCACACTACCTTGAAGCACGATCTTCACTTCAATGGCATGCTGGATGTCCCTGCTGTGGGAAGATGTGGAGGAATTGTCCTTTTGTGGCATGATAACTTGGTGATGCTAAACCAAATGAGAAACTCTAATTAGGAAGGAACTTCATGCAATGATCTAGGTAAACCCTAATCACCAAACTTGGTTATTAAGTATTATCTATGCTAGCACTGATATTGTTGTCTGTAATGTTCTGTGGAATAATCTTAAAGAAATTAGTGATTCTTATAAGGGCCCTTGCCTTCTCGGGGGAGACTTTAATGATATAACTTGCAAAGCTAATAAATGGGGGGGAGGCCTTATAATATGACTCGAGCTAATAGATTTAATAATTGTATTAATCACTGCAACCTCTTAGACCTCGGGTTTAAGGGCTCGCGCTACACTTGATCAAATCATCTTCATAGAGAAAGCTTAATTCTAGAAAGACTTGACCGTTGTCTAGCTAATAAATATTGACTCCTTAATTATAAGAATGTTGTTGTGACTCATCTCCCTAGAAGTCATTCCGACCACTCTCCACTGGTACTCACTCTCAATACTATACCTTCGTCCTCCCGAAAAAACTCTTCCAGCTTGAAACTTATTGGTGTACTCATCAATATTTCCAGGGGCTTATCTATAACAGTTTGCATAATACAAACCTCAGCTAAGCCAACCAAGACTTCCAAGAAGTTGTCCAAAGGTGGAGTAGACACACTTTTGGAGACTTTCAAAAAAAGAAATCCAAACTCATGGCTCGCTTGGCATGAATTCAAAATTCTAGGAACTTTCCTACTAGTTCGTTTCTCCTGAATTTAGATCATATGCTTTGAACCGAGTATTACAATATTCTGAAAATTGAGGAAGATCATTGGAAAATGAGGTCCCGAATTAATTGGATAAATGAGGGAGACAACAATACCAAAATTTTCAACCTATCTGTCATTAACATGCGTAGACGTAATAAAATCTCCTTCTTTGTGGATGACCAGGGAACTGGATAAATAACCAAGACTGTTTGTTAACTCATATTGTTGACTATTTGTAAAATATCTTTACCACCTCCCACAAGCTTTCTTCAGTTAACACTACCTCCTTTAATACTACTTATCTCTCCAATCTTGACCTCCCTCTAAAAGACTCAGAGATTATCTAGGTCATTAAATCCTTCCAACCTTTTAAGGCTTCGGGTATCGATGGATTACACCCTTTTTTAACCAAAAGTTCCGGGACACTATTGGCCATATAGTAAGCAAATTGTTCACGAAGTTTTCAAAAATTCTGAGATCCCTCCTATTATCAACCAAACCTATCTCTATTTAATTCCTAAGATTCCTAATGCAAATAATCTTAAAAGTTTTCGACCCATAAGTCTTTTTAACACTATCTATATGGTCATCTCTAAAATGTTAGTGCATCGAGTAAAACCTTATCTCCCGAACATTCCCTTCATTTGGAGCAGTTGTAGCATTGTTTTCGTTACATGGAACATTGCTCTCCATGTTGTAGGAGGTAACCAAATGGCTCCTGTAGTTTCAGTGACATTTTAATGCATGTTAAGTAACCCATATTGTCATTTTTTCCATACTGACTATCGTTGTCACTACCATGGTCACTTATATTTTATACTTGCAAATCACCATAACCACAATACCAAACAACAATCTACTACAATATGATAAGTTCACAAAATAATTTCACCAATTGAATTCTTAGCTACCACTCCCTGACAGTGGCACCATTTTTATAATACTCAAATTACTCTTAAAAATGATTAGAAGAGTAAGCGGTCGTTTTCAATAAAAATACCCAACAAAGAGTCAGGGTCAAATTCCACAAGGAATGATCTAATGATAAGAATTCAACTTGAAAATTGAATTTGTGCACCTATGCGTTATAGTATATTAGAATAAGATGGTGGATGACTCTACCAAATTTACTAAAAGTTTGAAGTGTCAAGTATCATAATTAAACTAGAAATTAAGGAATCAAGCAATTAAGAGAATATCTAGGGGTGTGGGGATTGGTATCGATGTCACATAGGGGTAATTGTGTTGCTCAATTATGCTAAATACTCATGGATAGGTTGGGTAATCTTCAATTACACTAATCTCCTTTCGATCTCATAGCACCATTTCATAGAATCTCCCTTCGGTCCCATCTATGTGAATCACAAATCAACCCACTACCTTACGGAATCTCTCTTTCGAGCAGATTTGGGAAATTAGATCCGACCCATAATCTCTCTTTTGAGCAAATCATAGACATCAAACCTAAATTGTATGTATCAAACTAATTACCCACTTCAATTAATCTCTTCCGAGCATCAATCGAAGATCGAGAATACGAATTAAGATTTGCAACCTTAACCCATTAATTAACCCATGCTAATTAGTTCAAATCCATGAATTTATAGCAATAAAACAAATCAAAACACAATATCCACAACATTAAATGAACACCCAACCCCATAATTGCACCTCTAGAATTGGGGTTTTAGCCACGCATCACAAAAAGTAATGAAATTATACATATCATGAGAACAGCCATGGATGTGATGAAATTAAGCAATTATAATCAATATCACTTTGCTTTCAACTTCCAAATGTCAATTTGAAGAATGTATACAAAACTCCAAGACTTTGTTTTCACAAGGTAAAAAAGTTTTCACACAAAAACTCTCAATCTCTAAAAAGTTCTCTCTAGAAGTTCTCTTTCTAAACTCTATCCAAAAAAAACTCTTTATTTTCTCTCTCCTTTGGGCTATTTATAGTTTTCAAAAATTTGGTAGCCACACGCAAGAAATTTGGTATGAAGGAGTCAACCAATTATCTCAATCCTGTGGTAGAATTGGCCACTCGAGGATGCAATGCAAATTTAATCCTGCAGAAAAAACTTCATCATTAGCAACACCTCCAATGTCGCCAATTGCGGAGGAATGGCACACAATCACCTTCCCTAAGGCCAAATTCCACTCGAGGGCCAACCGATATAGGAGCAGCTTTCCTGACCTATCCATGGGAAATTCAAATAATGCCTCGATGGCAACGCTCGGTAATTCCTCTTCTACCCTACTTCCTGATACTATTGCGTCTAATACAAGTACTCAAAATGATGGAAAAACTAACAAAACTTATCCCACCCCTACCTATAAATATTCTGTCATCCAGAAACATATAAACAAATTTGAACTCCTTGCTTCGGCTATTACCGATCAGAACACAAATTTCATAGATCATCAACAATGCAGTGACACCGACCTTTCACAACATTCCCACTCCAAAACCACTCATATGCTTCCCTTGATCAAGAAAATGACACGTACGCCAGACGTGGCAACCAACCATTCCTCCACGTCTCACCCTTAAATAATAATGGACCCCACTCAAATTTTCCCTACCAGTAATATGGATATTAACACTGATAACACTTGTCTTACTCTAGGAAAAAAATGCATAGTTGTAAAACAAAAATTACCCCCTATGACACCTTCTCCACTCAACACATTGACAACTTAAATAAACCTTCTCTACACTTGACACCAGACTTTAGCCAAATGGACGTTGGGGATCAGATTACATGCATAATATACAATACACTAACGCTGACTTCACTCTTCTCCCATTAAATACCACCAATCCCATGCAAGCTAAATCCCAAGAAAAAGATCTCATATCATTAGAATTATGTCAGATCACCCAACCTAACACTACTTTGCTTGCTATATTAACCACCCACATCCCTATCAGTCCAAATGCAACGCCTGATAATCCCCTTGCACTCTAAAAGACACAGGTTGACCCCAATGGCTCCAAGAACGCCAGCCATGGAAAACCTACCAATACCTCCGAACCAAAACACTCCTCCCATAGTGTACACCACCATAAATCTCCCACTTTCACAGCCTCCGCAATCCTGGATCAAATAGAGTCTCCAAGGTCAATCTATCTTTTTCACTCTCGATCTGGAGGGACATGAAGTTTTGATCATTATCCAAAACCCAAACTTCCTTGATCAAATGATAACGGAAGAAATGCAACTTGCAATGGACAACTACACGAATCAGGTCAAGTTGAACAATTTGTTAATCCCACTAGCTCCTACTATAGCACCAGCCCTTTTTCTCCACATGCAACAAATGTGGAACCTCCCCAACCACTTCAATCTTTTTTAACGCCTGTGAGGGAGGACCTCCCATTCTTCACCCCCTCAGAGATGAGCTTGGAGAACCTACTATTATACCTATGGATACCACAACCAAACCAAGCTCCAAACCCTTTGACTACACCTATGGAGGACCAGGTGGTAGAGGAAGACATGGAGGAAGCTCAGCCTCTCTTGTTCACAGAAATAGAAAACTTGAAAGGAGTAGCTCTTATGCTCTTCCCAGAGATGGAATATAAGAAATACATTTTCAACTACCCCGTGAATTCAATAAGTGCTCGATCAACTTCCGCCCGCCATTCACTACACAGGTAGCCAAGATGGTGGTAGTTCTGAGTCCAACTCAAAGGAATCAGATAGAGGAGGTGAACACCACTGAATCCTATCTCATGAATTGTGCTAATACCATTATAATTTGAAATATATGTGGTGATCACAATGACTTCTTTATAAGAAATCTTAAAGAAATCATTAGGGTCCACAACCCTTGCATCTTAACTTTACTTGAAGCTAGGCTATAAGATCACACTACCTTGAAGGATGATCTTCACTTCAATGGCATGCTGGAGGTCGCTGCTGTGGGAAGATGTGGAGGAATTGTCCTTTTGTGGCATGATAACTTAGTGATGCTAAAGCAAGTGAGAAACTCTAATCAGGAAGGAGCTTCATGCAATGGTCTAGGTAAACCCTAATCACCAAACTTGGTTATTAAGTATTATCTATGCTAGCGCTGATACTGTTGTATGTAATGTTCTTTGGAATAATCTTAAAGAAATTAGTGATTCTTATAAGGGCCCTTGGCTTCTCGGGGGAGACTTTAATGATATAACTTGCCAAGCTGATAAATGAGGGGCAGGCATTATAATATCACTCGAGCTAATAGATTTAATAATTGTATTAATCACTGCAACCTCTTAGACGCCGGGTTTAAGGGCTCGCACGACACTTAATCAAATCATCTTCATAGAGAAGGCTTAATTCTAGAAAGAATTGACCGTTGTCTAGCTAATAAAGATTGGCTCCTTAATTATGAGAATGTTGTTGTGACTCATCTCCCTAGAACTCATTCTGACCACTCTCCATTGCTGCTCACTCTCAATACTATACCTTCGTCCTCCCGAAAAAACTCTTCCAGCTTGAAACTTATTGGTGTACTCATCAAGATTTCCAGGGGATTGTCTATAACAGTTGGCATAATACGAACCTCATCCAAGCCAACCAAGTCTTCCAAGAATCTGTCCAAAGGTGGAGTAGACACACTTTTGGAGACTTTCAAAAAAAGAAATCCAAACTCATGGCTCGCCTGACATGAATTCAGAATTCTAGGAACTTTCCTACTAGTCTGTTCCTCCTGAATTTAGATCATATGCTTTGAACCGAGTATTACGATATTCTGAAAATTGAGGAAGATCATTGGAAAATGAGGTCACGAATTAAGTAGCTAAACGAGAGAGACAACAATACCAAAATTTTCAACCTATCTGTCATTAACAGACGTAGACGTAATAAAATCTCCTTCTTTGTGGATGACCAGGGAACTGGATAAATAACCAAGACTATTTGTTAACTCATATTGTTGACTATTTGAAAAATATCTTTACCACCTCCCACAACCTTTCTTCAGTTAACACTACCTCCTTTAATATTACTGATCTCTCCAATCTTGACCTCCCTCTAAAAGACTCGGAGATTATCCAGGTCATTAAATCCTTCCAACCTTTTAAGGCTTCGGGTCTCGATGGATTACACCCTTTTTTTCCAAAAGTTTTGGGACACTATTGGCCATATAGTAAAAATATTATTCATGAAGTTTTCAAAAATTCTGAGATCTCTCCTATTATCAACCAAACCTATCTCTATTTAATTCCTAAGATTCCTAATGCAAATAATCTTAAAGGTTTTCAACCCATAGGTCTTTTTAAGACTATCTATAAGGTCATCTCTAAAATCTTAGTGTATCGAATAAAACCTTATCTCCAGAAAATCATCGGTCCTTGTCAATCTAGATTCTTAAAAGGTAGAATGATATGTGCCAATTAATAAATAAGTCGTTAGTTTGGTTAGTGGTCATGTGAGTCGCACGTGCTAGTTTGTTAGTCGGTTAACACTGTAGATCAGTTAGTTATAACTAACTATGGGAGCTTACTTTTAATTCATAGTGTATAAATAGGAGATCAACCTCAATTGTAAAGGATCGAATTGTAAAGATCAATACAAAGTTCTCTCTCTTTCTCTTTCTTTTCCAAATTATCGATACTCATCATTGGTATCAGAGCCAGTGATTCTCTGATCTATAACAATGGGAGATCACAATACTCTGCAGGAGCTGCGCAAGGAAGTTGACAGTCTCAAACACTCCATAGAAGGTGTAACCAGCTATGTTGCAGAGATTCAACAATCGGTGGATGCCATTGTGGCTCAAGCCATGGACGAATTTCGAAGATTGTTCACGAAGTCTATGAACAACAATGGAGGTGCCAGACCAGCAGTTGAAGGAGTTCCTAGAGATAGAAATAAATCTGGAAATTATCAGTTGCCAACTCGTAACTATCAGATGGATTTCCCTAAATTTTATGGACAGGGGTTGAGAGAATGGCTTTACAGATGTGAACAGTTCTTCGATGTAGACGAAACTCTAGATGACTCAAGGGTTAAGTTGGCATCTTGTAATTTCGAGGGTAAGGCACTCCAATGGCACCAATCTTATATGAAGCACAGAATTTCCAGGGAATGGCCACGATGGACTGAGTATGTCGGAAGCCTCTTTGCCAGGTTTGGAGCTGAACTATTTGACGATCCAATGGGTGATTTCAAGGACTTGAGACAGGTAAACTCTGTTCAAGACTATGTCGATCTTTTTGATGAATTGCTCACTAGGGTTGAATTATAAGAAGACCAGATTGTTAGTTGCTTTGTTAGAGGATTGAAACCAGAAATTGGTTTACCTGTTAAGATGCTCGCACCAAGGTCACTAGCTAAAGAAGTTAACCTAGCTAGAATACAGGAACAAACACTAGTTGTCCAAAAGCAAGTGTTTTCTGAACCATCAGTACTTTCCAATCCCAGAAATATACACAGATTTGCTACTACTAACTCTTCTTTTTCCTATGGATCCAACCAACCAACAAAGCATACCCCAACTACTTCCAAATTTCAAAACCCCACCTTGGCCAACAACCCAAAGCCTTAACTTAAACATGCCAAATTGTTGTCACCAGCTGAAATGGAGGAAAGAAGGAGTAAGGGTCTGTGTTTTAACTGTGATGAAAAATACAGTTATGGTCATGTTTGTAAGAAGAAGAGGCAATTATTCTACATGGAAGTAGAAGAAGGAGAAGGAGAACCCAAAGAAATAGAAGATGCTATAATGATAGACCCTGCTGAATTTTTTACCATGATTGGTCAAGGCCTAGAGACTGATAATGAAGGGGCCATTTTACCTCATGTATCTGTACATGCTATGAATGGATCCCATGATTTTAGAACCATGCGAGTTACTGTGTCGGTGAAGGGCAAGGCAGTGCATGTGTTGATTGATACGGGCAGCACACAATTTCCTTGACTTGAATACAACAAAGAAGCTGGGGTGTGTGATGACATCTATCTCACCTTTTGCTATATCGGTTGCCGATGGCAAGAAAATCCAGAGCAACTATGTGTGCAAGAAACTAGTTTGAAAAATGCAAGGGGTTTCATTTGATTCTGACATGTTAGTTTTACCTATTGGTGGATGCAACATGGTTTTGGGAATTCAGTGGCTGATAACATTAGGAGACATTATGTGGAATTTTAGGAGGCTCAAAATGGAGTTCACTATTATGGGGCGCAAAATTTCCTTAAGAGGAATACAACTTGCTGCAGTAAAGATGGTTCATCAGGACAACATGGACAAGTTGCTAGCAAAACCAGCAGAGCTTTGTATGATTTCGTTTGGGGTTTATAAAGAGGAGCAATTGGAGGAAAATGACAGTCTGTTATCAATTGAGGCAATTCCAGACAGTGATGTATAAGGGGTTAATGATCTGGAGTGCATCTTAGAGGAATATAGTGATTTGTTTGAGGTTCCCAAAGACCTACCACCATCTATACTCCATGATCACAAGATCATATTACAAGAGGGGACATCTCCTATAAACATTAGACCATACAGATATCCTACAGTACAAAAGGATGAGATTGAGAAGATGGTGGAGGACATGCTTCACTCGGGGGTAATAAGACATAGTACCAGTCCCTACTCCTCACCTATTGTCATGGTGAAGAAAAAAGATGGTACTTGGAGAATGTGTGTAGACTATAGAGAACTGAATAGCCATACTGTGAAAGATAAATTCCCTATTCCAGTGATTGAAGAATTATTGGATGAACTTCGATCTGGCTACCATCAGATCAGGATGTTTGAATCTGATATCCCAAAAACTGCATTTAGAACACATCAAGGCCATTATGAATTTATGGTCATGCATTTTGGCTTAACCAATGCCCCTTCCACATTTCAGAGCCTCATGAACCAGATTTTTCAACCACATCTCAGAAAATTCATACTTGTATTTTTTGATGATATTCTAGTCTATAGCCAAAGCTGGAATGCTCACATGTCTCATTTAAGGGAAACTTTCAGGATACTGAGATCTCATGTGCTGTTTGTGAAGAAGAGCAAATGTGCCTTTGGTGCTCAGCAGATTGACTACCTAGGCCACATTATTTCTGAATCAGGAGTAGCTATGGATACCCATAAGGTGGAAGCAGTGTTGAATTGGCCTCAACCAATTACTCTCAAGGCCTTGAGGGGGTTCCTTGGCCTTGCTGGTTACTATAGAAGATTTATACATGGTTTTGGGATCACTGCTAGACCTCTTTATGATCTCCTTAAGAAGGGCACTTTTCATTGGAATTCTGTAGCTTCTACAGCCTTTGAAGAACTGAAAGTTGCCATCACCTCAGCACCTGTGTTGTCCCTCCCAAATTTTTCCAAGAGTTTGTGGTAGAAACTGATGCATCTGGAGGAGAGATTGGAGTTGCGTTGCTTCAAGACAATAGACCAATTTCTTTTTTCAGTCAAGGGTTATGTGTAAAGAATCAAGCATTATCGGTCTATGAGAGGGAGTTACTTGCATTGGTATATGCAGTACCTATTGGGTAGACAATTTGTGATTAAGACTGATCACCATCGCCTAAAGTACCTGTTAGAACAAAGAATTACTACACCAAGTCAGCATAAGTGGTTGATTAAGCTGCTTGGCTATGCCTACTCTATTGATTATAAGAAAGGGAAAGATAATGTGGTAGCTGATGCCCTTTCAAGGAAGGATGATCTAGTTCAGCTTAACAGTAACTCTGGAGTGCAGTCTCAACTATTAGAAGAAGTCAATGCTTCTTGGTCACAGGACTCTTCCTTTCAGAAGTTGATCCATCAGATTCAGGGAGTAGGAGGTCATAAGCCCTATTTTAAGTTTCATGCTGGACTGTTAAGTAAGAAGGGCAAGATAATAGTAGGCTCTGTCCCTACTCTGAAGAAAGACCTGATGTATTTCTATTACACCAGTTCTAGAGGTGGTCATTCAGGCATGAGTGCGACTCTACAAAGATTAAAGCAAGATTTCTATTGGAAGGGAATGAAACCTGATGTTTATTCATTTGTTAGGCACTATGAGGTTTGTCAACAATGTAAAGGTGATAATGTTGCATACCCTGGCCTGCTACAACCTTTGCCTATTCCTGATAAGGTGTGTCAAGATATTTCTATGGACTTCATTGAGGGTCTTCCTAAGGTTGCAGGCAAGGAAGCTATTTTTGTGGTGGTTGATAGACTGAGTAAAGCTGTCCACTTCATGGCCCTAAAGCATCCCTACACAGCTTTAGAGGTAGCTCAGTTATTTATGGATGGGGTGTTCAAACTTCATGGCATGCCCAAGACAATTATATCTGAAAGAGATGCTGTGTTCACTAGCAAATTTTGGAAGGAGTTGTTTAGACTGCAGAATGTGTCTCTTCTCACTTCGACTGCCTACCACCCACAAACTGATGGCCAAACTGAAGTGGTTAACAAGTGCTTAGAAGGGTATCTGAGATGTATGACTTTTGATAAGCCTAAAGAGTGGCCTCAATGGATCTCACTGGCTGAATGGTGGTACAACACCACCTTCCACGCCTCTATCAACTTAACCCCCTATGAGGTGGTTTATGGACATAAACCACCACTCCTTCTCCCTTACATGGCATTTGAATCTAAGTTGGATCTAGTGGATAGAAGTCTACAAGCTAGGGAGGCTACTCTAAGGAGTCTCAAGTCTCATCTGGCAACAGCTCAGAACAGGATGAAAACACAGGCTGATAAAAGAAGGACTGAAAGGGGGTATGCAGTAGGAGATTGGGTATATGTGAAGTTACAACCATACAGACAAGTATCATTGAAAGCTCACACCTTCCAGAAGTTGGCTGTAAAGTTTTTTGGACCTTTTCAAATCATAGCAAGAGTGGGCTCTGTTGCTTATACTCTCGCTTTGCCCCCTAATGCTAAGGTCCATCCTACTTTCCACATCTCTCAGCTCAAGAGGAAGTTGGGAGACCATACTGCTTCTGTTGTTCTGCCTTTGGTTCGCTCAGATGATGGACATATGTTGCTGGCACCAGAAGTTATTCTTGACAGGCGATTGATCAAACGACATGGCAAACCACTTACTCAATTATTGATCAAGTGGTTTAACACGGCTGAGGAAGACAGTACCTGGGAGGATTACAAGTCATTCATTCAACAATTTCCTTCTTTTCATCCTTGAGGACAAGGATAGTCTCAAGGGGGAAGTACTGATATGTGCCAATTAATAAATAAGTTGTTAGTTTGTTTAGTGGTCATGTGAGTCGCACGTGCTAGTTTGTTAGTCGGTTAACACTGTAGCCCAGTTAGTTATAACTAACTATGGGAGCCTGCTTTTAATTCATAGTGTATAAATAGGAGATCAACCCCAATTGTAAAGATCAATACAAAATTCTCTCTCTTTCTCTTCTCAATTCCTCTGTTCTACAGAACCAGCTGTTCAAAAGCGGTTAGTTAATTTTCTCTTTAGGCTTAGTTCGATTTCTTTCCCAAATTATCGGTACTCATCATAGAAGATCGGATGATAATGCAATTTTCATTCAAGAAATCATCAATAGTTTCAAACACTCCACCTCCTCGATATGAAACTTTATGCTTAAGCTGGATCTTGAAATGGCTTTCGACAAGCTAGAATGGTCCTTCATCTATATAGCCTTAATTTATTTTAAATTCTCTCCTAATACCTCAAAACTCATTATGTCTTGTATCACTACTTCTTCTATGTTCATCCTTATAAATGGTACCAAGAAAAACTAACCTTACAAGAGGTATCTGATAGGGGGACCCACTATCTCCATATATATTCATCCTTTGTAAGAAAATGCTCTCTACTTATATAAATTCTCAAGTCAATATTGGTCTCTAGACCCCTATTAAATTATCCAATCGTGCTCCTCTCTTCTCCCACCTCTTTTACGCTGATGATCTCACTCTTATGGCCAAGGCCAATAAAATCTCTATCACTTTCATTTCCCAATGTATTGAACTCTTTTGTCAACTTTTTGGCCAAAGCGTCAATAAAAATAAGTCCAAGATCATACCCTCGGCTAATTGTAACACTACCACCATTTCCCAACTCTCAGCCACCTTTGGTATCACCCACACTACTAACTTTGGAACTTATCTTGACTTCCCTATCCTTATATTCTCCCCTAGGCCTCGAGATTTCCTTTACATTTTGGATAGAATGAAGCGACGACCTGCTGACTGGAAAATAAATTTTCTAACCATGGCAGGAAGAACTACTCTAGTTAAGTCCACCCTTAACTCCATCCCAAACTACCCTATGAAGTACTTTAATATCCATCAACAAACCCTTCGGAGTATAGATAAAATCCAAAGAGATTTCATATGGGGTGGCTCACATCGTAAGAAAAAGATTCACTACCTTAGCTGGAAAAATATCACTTCTCCAATTCAGCTTGGTGGGTTACGCCTTCATGATGCTGATACCAAGAATAAAGCCATGCTTTCTAGTTTAGCCTAGAGAATGTTTGATAATCCAAAGTCCCCATGGGAAAATACTTTTCACCATCGTAACAATTTTAGGAGCTATAGCAATAACACCTCCTTCATCTGGAAAAATGCTATGCTAGGCTGGAAATATTGTGACAAAAGGTATTAGATGGCTAATTGCCAGTGGTGAAAGTGCGAACATCTGGCGGGTCCTTTAATTGAATTATCCCTGCCACAAATCTTAGAGCACTTATAGTAGGCCCAATTCATATATCCGATGTTAACAAGAAAGTTTCCGACCTTTGGATAGATAATCAGTGGAATATCGACTCCTGCTCCTTTGTTTTGCCAGTACAATCTTTGATGTCATAAAGTCTGTCCCGATTATGCCCACTCTTATTAAATACACTCCAATCTGGTCCCTCAATGACAATGGTAAATTCTCTATGGCTTTTGTCTATATACTCATAGCCCCTCCTTCCATTTAGAACCATCTTAAGGACTTTCGCTAGATCTGGGAATGAAAGACTCTTCCTAAGATCAAGTTCCTCATCTGGCTTTGCTACAACGATAGGATTCCTTCTAACTATTATCTTCGCAAACTTCAAGTAGTTCCTTCTAATAATCTGTAATGCTGGCATTGAAACAACCAAGCATATCTTCATGGAATGCTCGATTGCCCAAGCATTCTTGAACTAGCTAGGCATCACTCCCTCTCTTATTTATTATGGGGACTAGCTTTTAAACCTTAAGAATCTCAATCACTCCACTAGTAACCATCTAATTTACTGGGATAACTTGTTCCCCTTTGTCATCTTACATATTTGGCTAAACAGAAATAATAAAGTTGTTCACAACTCTACCAACCCAATCTCGGTCTCTCAAGTTTTTGCACGCACTATTGAATATACTTATACTACCAAGTCCTTCTCCTATTGTTCCTTTAATAAGATCTTCATCCAAATTTGCTAGAAACCCCTCCTCTCGGCTACTACAAGATAAATATTGATGGATCCTTCTCCATCACCTCTATGAATGGAGGTATAGGTGGAGTTATCCGTGATGATCTTGGAAATTGGAAACTAGGGTATAATCAAAAGCTTGGAGGTATCAGTGCTACTTCCATGAAGATCATCTCCTTGCTTAAGGGAACTTAAATTGCTTCTCGTCACAATTTTCTCCCCCTCATAATTGAAACTGCCACATAGGTAATCACTTTACTCAGGGATAATCAAGACTCAATATTCACTTCTTTAATCTCAAACTGCAGAATCCAGCAATCCAGCATAACTTCAGGGAAGGCAATAAGGTAGCTCACGTTTTGACAAATCAAGCAAAAACTTGTAGTACTAATGATAAACTTGTAATATTTTGTACTCCTACTATGGTAACCCAATGTCTGGCAGAAGACTTAGCAGGACAAACTATTACTAAACAAGTGTCCTTAGCGACTTGTATTAATCTAGTCAAGTTTGGCAACACTAGTATCCCTAATGTAATAGATGCTTAAGCTTATATATATAAAATACCTAATATTACCAAAAAAATAAATTTAAAATTACTAACTATGTAAAGTATTTGAACTCTAGCACGATATATTGAAGTTTCACTTGAAGAGAGTATTTCAACTCTATCATAGTATGCCAGGGTTTTACTTAAAAAAACTTCAAACTTTAGCATGGAGTGTTTTCGTGTTTTAGGTAGGGTCTTTTTTATCCCAAAAAAATTCATTAAAAGAATGGCTAAATGTTGATTTATTTTTAGATGGTGGCTAATAGGGATGTGCAAAAACCAATTTATCGGAAAAATTAAACCAAAAAGTATTATTGATTTATCGATAGGTTATTGAATTAATGGTTTTTAAATAATTTTTGTAAACTTTTCATTGGGTTATCGATTTGATTTCCAGTTTTATAATTTTCGTTAATGATGAAACCGATAACCTAATAAGATTATATTAAAATTATTAATTTACTCCAAATTATATAACAGACACTTTAACATTTTATCAACCTTATTTTTTGAATTTTCATATTACTTTTAGTCGTACGCAACACAAACTAGTCTTTCTGACTCACTATTGTAACATCTTCTCTCTTTTGGACACAAATTAGTATTACGTTCTCTTTTCTCAATTTTAAACTTAATTATGACAAAGATAATCAGTTATGTTATTTTCGTAATTGAACAATTTTGTCTTAAACAAAAGTGATCATTATAAAAAATTTACTGCACTTCTGTTCTTGCTAGTATTTCTATTTTATGAACATCGTGTACATGAGCATTTTTCTTATTTTTTAAATTTTCAATCATGGACCAAAAATTAGAAACCGATAAGAAATATCTTATTGATTTGATTATCAATTTAATGTTTTCACAAATAGAAAATCGATAAACCAAATTATAATAAATAAAACCAGAATGAACCAACCGATGTACACTCCTAATGGCTAATCTTTTACTACTAGTGTAAAAAGTGACTATTGATCCGTCCCCCACTCCCCTCCCCGGGTGGAGCATTGGGTTGAATCTGGGATAAGAGCCCACTGAGACAAGTTAACCATTCATAAGGATTGCAATGGGGCGGAGTAGGGCAGATACAAGGCAATTTTTAGCCTATGTGGAGCAGGGTGGGTGAGCTTCCATGCAGGGCAGGGTGGAGGGGTGAGGGACAGATGCTAACAAATATTTTTAAATTTCAAGTAAGGCGGGGCTGTTGCGGGTTAGAAACAATTTGTTGAAATTTCAACATTTATTTTGCTGGCATCACAATCTGGGCACTAGCAAGACCCACTTGAACTCCCTTTTGAATTTATATTTCAAACAATTTAAGTTTATTATTAATCAACATTCAGCAATAATAATTAAAATATGTTTTCCTTAATTGAGTTCAAATAATGTACAACTAATATTTCAGTGTCTTATTTAAATTTTGTGACAATCAACATAAATAATGTGGGTTAAAGATAAATTCATCCGAAGTTAAAAGTGACCTCTAAAAAAATTACTAAAGAAGGCAATATGATACCAAGGCTTGGTCATCTGTTGATTATATCCATCTTCTTTTAAATCTAAGATTTTAATTCTAACACTACAACCCTTGTAACATCAGTCATTTATAACTCAAATAATCTTTAAAATTCATCTAATTTAATTTATTGTTCTCCACATTATTTTAACTTTAAATTATTAGAAAGGAAAGTAATACCATAGGTAAATAATAAAGTAGAAAAAAGAAAACAAATATTTATACGGAGCAGAGTGGATTTATGCGGGACGAGTTGAAATCAAAGAAAAATGTCATGCAAGACAGGGCGGAGCAGATAGAAATTTTTGTAGATTATGATAAAACCACCCTGCACCCACTCCGCCCCATTGCCATTCCTAACCGTTCCTAAGCAAGTCCATTTGAGTGCAAGAAGTGGGACATTCTTTCCAATTTCCCAAAAAAGAACCCACTTATGTAAAACGTTGTAACTATGCAATAACATACCCAATGTAATCCCAATAAATGGAGTTTGGAGAGAATAGCATGTACACAAACCTTATCGTTACCTCGGGAAAGTAAGGCAGTTGTTTCTAAAAGACCCTTGACTCAAATAACTCATAACAAAGCAATTTTAAAAATAACATACATAAGCAAAACAAACATAACAAACAATAACTAAATCGTTACATAGTATCAAAAAAAGAGGCACGGTAACAACAAAATAATGCGATAATAAAGGAAGAAAAAGTATTAACAAAAATCAAAGGGCAAGAAACTACGAGATTAGTGCTAATGTTACCATGATTCACAAACACAACACTTGACTACCTACTAACCTTCTAACCTAATCCTCAGCATCCAAAAACCCCCTAATTATGTAACTATGCAAAAAGTAATATTTATCACAACCTGATGGACCAAGACAAAAGCCAGCAGATGCTTGAAATTAGTCAAGATGGTATTCAACTCCTAAGTTTAAACTGTAAAATCTCGGAAGAATGCATGATTCAAATGACAACTTTTTCTCTTTTTGAAAAAAGTAGCAGTCAAGAAGAGTACCAGCTTAATTCAAAATAACTACTAGCATTCACCATAGCAAAACCATCAATCCATTTTGGGTGGTAGAAGCAAGGAATATATACGACTCCCAACTGATGCTGAAGTACCAGACTTGCATCCACTGTCAGTTTTCCATGGAAAATTAGCAAATATCCAAAAGAAAAAATTTCACCTATCACTGCTTTCCCCACAGAACATAATCTGTTTTCAGTTGACCTTCTGTAAAATCTTCTACCAGGAAAATTTAGAAGGAAATGAATCTACACAATCAGTTTTACTTCAGAAAGGGGATGATTACTGATGGTTATGCATTCATCTGCGTTTCAACATAATGCCCTCGGCAGAATTACACCCTCAACATTATATTTATAAATAAAACTACAAGACTCCCTTGCCTTGCATTATCAAGATACCGTGAATAAAAATTCACTGTCGACTTGAAGCTACTGGTTGGCAGTAGAAAATGCAGCCATTCACCCACCAAGGCGATATGATCTCCCTCTAAATGCTGCACCAGGACCGTTATCAGGTTGCACAGGGTTAGTTGTGGCTACACCAGAACCCCTGTCAGGTTGTGCAGGATACCCTGTTGCTCCACCAACCTGATAAGATCTCCCTCTGAAAGCTGCACCAGGATTATCAGGTTGTGCAGGAGTACCAGTTGGTGCACCAATCCTCCAACGCATAACCAGTTTATGTCTATACATAATCAGTTAAAGAAATTTGCAGAACAGAAAAAATTCATTTCCTAAATGCAGAAAAAATGAGCATTTTCTTCACCTCTTTTTGTTTAGATTTTGTTAGGTGGAAATCAGAATATCCAAATGAGCCAGGGGCAACCCAGCAGAAAAAAAAAATTGATGGTCTAGGAAGCATTCAACTGCAATGACCTCTCTGGTGGTGCTCTGTGAAAAGATATAAACATGGGTGATTTCAGAAAGCAGTTAAAAGAACATCTAAATGACCACTGGTCAAACTGCAATAAAAAGGATACACCCAAATTGGTGTCTTCAGCAAGTTCTTCCCGGTAGCAAGTGGATGCAACACGGTTAAGAAGTAATAGAGATGTCCAGCAATGATCCCCAAGAGATCTGGCATAATTGGTGAACCAAAGATAACATCTAAACCCAGCATGGTCCATGGCAAGTAAAATGCCTGCAAGTTGGATACAAAGAAGCTTTTCACCAATGGACAATAAGATCAAGAACATGAGAACCGGAGAGGCTTGAAATAACTAAATGAAAGCACTGAATCGTACCTTTAGGGTCACAAGACCATAAATGTTGATATTAGCAGTTGGGAATTCTCTACTCCAGACATACAGAAGCATGAAAACCAGTGATACACCCAAGAATGGGGAACGGAAGAAGGGGATTGCAGATAAAGCCTACAGTGAAACAACATATTGAAAAATGAAAGATTAATTTATGTGTATCAAAGGAACCAAACATCATCTTCATTGTAAGATAGACAGTAGAACTGTAAAGAGGATAGCAAGAGAAAAATGTATCAGGTCGCAGCTAAAACAGACACTAATAGGAGCTCATGTCTTGGGTAATTTACTCTCTATTGTTCTTCAGCATCTACATACCAATAATGTCAAAGCTCCAACTATCATCATCCACAGAAAATCTGCTGTTCGTCTTTGGAAAGGTCCACTCTCCAGTTGCACTCCATATCTCGCTCTATAACATCAAGCAGCAACAACCATAATTACTTCTAAAAAGGTAAAAAAGGAGATCCTTTTACATTTCATATCTAATTGCATGTTTTAATAGCGCTCTAGAAAATGATTTGTTAGAAACAAGACTTCAAAAGACAGCTACCACTCAAAAGTTGTGGAGACTTACATCATTAAGAGGCGAATCCCAAAATTAATTGAGAAGTTTCCGAGAAAGAGGAAATTTGTAATCAATCTCCATACCTGAAGCAAATGTAGCATCCTGTAATTATTTAAGAAAATAAAACCTACAAAAAGAATTACATGCATCATGGGTACTAGAACAAGAAACTTTTCAGGCACCAGGATCTAGGCACGTGCATGCAATGCAAAATGCTCATTTTCTGGGCTCAACATCATTTAATTTGATGCAAATTAACAAAAGAACATCAATTACTATTATCTTTTGTGGAAGTACAGGCATGTGGCACAATCAGAGAATTGTCAGAGTAAGCATTGATTATCAAGCAATACTAGAAATTTCAATTATTCAATGATATGGTGCTTTAATCAAAAATATAATCAGGTTTTTCGTAAAATCTATAAAATTTAATTAAAATTTTTCACTTCAAAAACTACATTCTCATGATTCTCTTCTTCAACATCAGTTCTTTATCAAACTGAATGTTAAAATGATAGTTTGGTCATTATCTTTACATTTTTCAGTACCTCCTTGATACTGACAAAATATTTATTAATAAAGCAGTACCAAGGAGGTACTGAAAAGTTATATTAGTCTGGACTCTATCAAAAACTACACAAACAAAATCAAGAGGGCCCATGAAGTGAGATATACTAATAACAGTATTGTCCCTATGCCAAACAAAATAAGTTCTGCAAGCATCTAATTTTACAAAAGCACTTTTATTCCTTTCTTCCTTCAAAGCATCTTTTGTTTCCCTCAGGCAATATTGTCCATATGATGATTCATAGGCAGATTAATCTCCAAATCTTCTTCACCTTTCTTTACACACTATGTCCTTGCCAACAGTAGAGTAATTTTAAAGCTCTGAGGCATCACCCAACAAACACCAAAGAATTTTTTTAGAAATAATAATCAGCCATGTGTAATTTATCTCGAATCAAACAACCACCATAGGCAGCAATCCACCCAAAACATGCTACTTCGCTAGCAGCCTAAGATTTCCAGAGCATTTTTCTAGAGCCAACGAATCACAAAACTGTGAGTCTGTCGCTGTAGCCATTCATAACAAGATTTTACAGTAAAGTTTCCCAAGTTATTGAAAGTCATGTATGTGCATCCTACTTTTCCTCTTCAATCATTACAATCTGCATTTTCTGTAAAAAGGAAGCTGCTTTATCCAACACCCAATCATTAAAATCCTTCTGGATTGAAAGTTCCAGCTACCATAAAAAAAACAATCACCAAGCACACACTCTTGATCTAGAACCAAGCTGTAAATCGTAGGAAAATGGTTCTTCAACAACCCCTCATCAAACCATCTGTCAAACCACAATCTAGTCTTTCTTAATTCCCCACCTTTAATTTAATATTTTATTCTTAAATGCACAGGTTTACTATTTGCTTCCACATAGCCACTGCATTGGGAGAGGTTACAGGCTTAGGATCCCAAAAACCACTTATACAAGATATTCCTATTGTGCATTTTCAGGTCCCTTACTCCAAACCCTTCTCTTTTTACTCGTTATTTTTATCATTTCACCATGTGGAGTTTCCTGTTGTTGGCATTACCATCCCAAATGAAATCCCCTCCACAGCTTGTTAATATGTTACTCCACCTTTGCTAGGATTGATAATAATGACATTAAGTAAGTCGGTGTACCATCAAAAACATTAGTCAAAATCAATCTTCCACCAAAAGAGAGGTGATTGCCCTATCTGTTTTGTGCAACTGTAGAGTCAGGATCACGTGCTATTTGGAAGAGAGTTGGATAAAGCTCGTTCAAAATGAAATTCCCAAGCCACTTGTCTTTCCAGAATTTCACTTTCACGCCATTCCAGACTTTGAATGAAATTTGTTGAAAGAATCTTCCCAATATTTGCATGTATGTTGCCATGGCCCTACCCCATGTGGAGAATTATTTTGCTTTTAGTAAACAGTGGTTTAGTTTACCATGCTTTGCTGCAACCAATTCCTTCCATAAGCTATTGCCCTCCATTCCATATCTCCATAGCCATTTTAACAACATGCTTTTGTTATGCTTGGCTAGGTCCCTGATTCCCAAGCCCCCTTGCAGCTTTGGTCTAACCACATTAGACCATTTAACTAAGTAAAACTTGTGCCCTTCACTGTTACCCTCGCAACGGAAGTTCCTCCTGACTTTATCCAGCTGCTTCAAGACCTTGCCAGGCAAAGGGAATTGTGACATGAAATACGTAGGAATACTATCCATGACACTAGAGCAAGTCTTTCTTCTGTTAGCACACCTTTCCCTAACTATGTTCATTATGAAACCCAGGAGGGATCTCCATATACACCATTTTCTTCTTCTCCGTGAGAAATGCATTCTTCACATTCAACTGTTGTCGGTCCCAATCAAGATTAGTTGCTCGGAAAAAAAAAGATTTTGATAATCTTCATCTTTGCACCTGGGGAATGTGTCTCCTAACAATCAACTCCATAAGTTTGAGTGAATCCCTTAGCCAACAATCTTTCATTGGATCTTTAAATAGAGTGAAGACACATTTGCAGCCAACCAATTTCTTGTCTGGGTGGTGAAGTGAAAAGTTCCCAAGTCTCAATTTTTGACAAGGGTTTCATTTCTTCAATCATAGGTTGATTCCATTAAGGGTCTACAAAAGCTTCCCTCCAATTCAAGGGAATAGACATAGAAGAAATAGAAAAGGCAAAGGCTCTATAGGAAGTAGATAGAGAATTATAGGAGAAAAAAAACAAATAAAGGATGTTGGGTACAAGATCTAAGTCTTTTTCTATGAGCAGTAGGCAAATCTAGTTCATTAGGAAATCTAGATAACTCATCAGTAGAAGAAGGTGCAGCTTCCCCAGAAGCCATAAGCACTCCTGCCTGAATCCCTCTGTTTGCCCCATCTGTGTTACATTTAAGTCTTCCTGTTGGTGGCATTTTCTAGCAGACTTTGGCATGATACATCTTAGGCTTGTAATTGCCTAATTTCTGGTTGAGGGAATGTTCCCTCAGTAGGAATAGAATGAAGCCATGGAAATCTGATTTTTCCCAGCTGATGTAGAGTAAGTTGAACTTGATATATCATCTATCAGTCTATTAATGTGACTGATCCTCCATGTTTGATGGAATTACTGTTCTTCCACAGCTCCCACGTGAGAATAAATGTTTGTTCCTGTGAAGGTGATTGTGTATTTGCTTTGTTCGCACTAGGAATTTTGGGGAACTTGATCCTAATTCCTAGGGCTCTGAAATTTTTCTTTATTGGGTATTATCCTATAGAAAGGGTACAAGTTCTATCATCCTCACTCCAGGAGATCCTTTCTCAGCGTGGATGTTACCCATGAGAATCTGAGATCTAACATCACCTTCTAAAAGCCTATAGAGGACTCTGAAAATTGAATGTTTAAAGTGGTATGTATTGATAAGATACACACAACTAGAGTGGCATCCATTATATCTGTCACAAGCCAAACCATCATCTGTACACTTCGCTTGGAGATCCTAATAATAGTTTCCATAACCCACTTAACTCAGAGTAATAATCAACTCCCCTTGCTTAGGGGCATGAATTTTATTTTAAATCTCAAAGATTTGGGCATCATTACCCTTGAGAGAGTAAGTGCACTTAGTTGAATGCCAACTCTTTTCAACAAAGCAATAAATATTGCTTAGAGATTCGGGGGGTGCATAAAATTTAACAGCCATATCATAACAAGGGAACTATCAGAATCTCATTGAAATAGTTAGCATCAATCACATCAGGTGTTTTCTTTTCTCCAATAATATAACCATAGAACTTTCTAGACTTAATAATATGTGAACAAGAACTTGACCAAGTAAGATACGTACCATCTAGTTTCACAGCACTTATCTGTGAAACTGAAACAGGATTATTATCCACTGCTTTGTGCCCTCCATAGTTTGGACAAACAAAGATTTAATACCAACAAGTGTTCTGAGAAGAAATACTTGACAAATAGATGTCGAGGGTCAACCCATTACCAGAAAAAAATTCTGCAAACTTAACAGTGACATCAAAACCCTATTGTTCATGGTCGGAAAGTGACAGATTATATGGGTGTGCTTGAAATTCTCGGGCGAGCCCCAAGAAAAAGAGTTCGAAAAAAAAAACTGTCGGAAGTGGGCTCATGCTTCAAGCCATGACAATGACACGTCAAACCTTCTGGTGGCACATGAGGGTGCATCGGGAGGTATTTTCAACAGTGGCCGACTGGGGTTTAGTCGCTCGCCTTAGTCAGCTGGAGCCTGCAGAAAATTGTTCAATCACGGACAAATTCACGGAGGGAGAAAACTCGACCTCCTCCCAAAAACTCAACCCTGATGCTGTGCAGGAGGAAACCTCACATCAAAAGACAGCAATGGCTCCGATACAATGAAGATTTTGACAGGGAGAAATGCCTTCTTGTATTTATGTCTTTACATCCCATGAGAAATATTTATATAATGAATCTTATAACTAATCAAGGAAAGACAATCAATTACAGTAAAAGACTATTACATTCATGTTATTATGCTAGAAAAATAAAGTCTCCAAAAATCATGCTAATTAATTAACACAATCACCAGTATGATATATTTTGGTGGCTGGTTAGCGTCGTAAAGATGTTGATATAATAAATTTCACCAATGTAAGCTAGCGTTTGGCCATAGATTTCCAAATATTCTTGACAAATATTATTTGGGTGGAAATTTGGGTGAAATTTCACCATGTGTTTGTCCATAGTATTTGGGAAACATATTTCACTTTTTTAGAAAAATATGATTTATACCCATAAGTTTTAAAAACTATCAAAACTAACCATAAGTTTGTCTTACAAGTCAATTGGATCTTCGTTGCAACAAATAACTAGTGTCCATGACACTAGAGCAATGTGGTAGTTTGGAGTGAGTGCAACAAGCATCATTCCATACATCGTGAAGTAGACAAAACACATGACTTTGTTATCCTGAGCCGATTGTTCATCATTTTCATCAATAAGCATATCATCACTTTCATATTCACTGAATATTTCATCACTACTTTGGTGTTCACGTAAAAAATTATGTAATACAATGCAAACAACTACTATAGAGGGTGTTTTTGTAAAAGATAAAGTTTGGTGTAAAATTTCAATTTTTAAGAGATCCCAAATAATGAGATTTGGCCCAAATACTAGAAAAATCTAGTATTTGGGAATTTGGGATATTTGCCAAATAATAGCAAATTGTATGGACAAACACTATTTGCCAAATTTTTCCCCAAATATTACTTGGGAAATCTATGGCCAAACGGGTCCTAAGCATATCTACCTGAAAACGAGAGAGTACTAGCTCATATAATAATGCAATATCAGCAGGATGATACAATCCCAACTGATATGCAACGGTAAACAGCAGACAAGCAGTTCCATAAGCCTTGCTTATAGGTGGAAGTGATTTATAGAACCTGCATTGAGAAAACCAATTAGATTTTGTAGTGAAAACATGGAAAGGAAAATCATAAAGTATAAAGCAGAGAAGATGGAATGAAAAATGGCCAAATGGATAAAAAATATGGAAAGCAAAAGATAACAAAGCTAAATACCAAAGGTTATAGGTAGGAGAGGACAGCATCCCATAGCTATCAAATATAGTCCAACTCTCAATCAGTAGACACTAGACACATATATTCCAAACTTTTCCTTTCTTTGGAAATGACATAAGAAATAGGTTCTAAAGGATGCCTCACTTGAGAACATGCCACAGAAAGATGAGTTTTGGAATTTGTACAACTTCACAGCACAAACATGAAGTTGCCATAGATAAATGCTTAACAATAAACAACAAGAGAATCAATTGGGACCTCACATTTAGGAGGAATCATCAATATTGAAAGGGAAAACCCCATTATTACTCAAGAGTTTAACTGACAGCAGAACTACTAGAAGAGGTAGACTCTGTCAGGTACAATAGATGGCAGGTCATAGTGAAGTTCATCGGTCTTTAAGGAAAGAAATGCACAAGGCTTGTCTCATGCAATTTTTCAAATAAGTTGTCTCATGCAAGATAATCTACAAAGAGGTCGGAATAGGACACAATAGATGCTACACACATGAAAAGATGCTGTCATCTTTACCTTCTCTATTCAGAGGTGACAGGGATCTGGGAAGTACTTTGACCATTTGGCTTAAACAGTGCAATGCCCTACACCGTCAAAGGTGCCTTAGCAAGCTGGATCAAATGGAGGGGAAAAAAACTAGCTAAAAACACGTGGATCTCAAGCCTAAAATGCATTTCATGGACAGCGTGTAAGGAAGATGCCAGATGTTTTGGCGTAAGATCAGTTTCATTTCATATTCGGAAATACAGATGACCAAGCACAACTCATTGATGAATATGAAGATAATAATTAGCCTTCAATAAACACAGACACAAGCTTATCAAGTGCTTACATTCTTTCTCCATTTCTTTTGTTGATATAGTATAAATAATTTACATATTGTCATATACAAGTTTGCCACTTCCTGCTCTACCCCGTGATAATGTCGAATGCTTTTAATACTGACAAAGTTACTTCAGCTGGAATGAAAAATTTTTAATCTCAGCATATCTCACCAACACACTTAAAAGGAATTGGCCCATGATTAATTTTCTTCCCAAGTATTGAATCTTAGGTTTCAACATGGAGGGTTTCAAACAATATCTACGGCTTGATTCAAGCACGTTGAGTAGAAGATCCAAGTTTGATGAGTTTGAAACTTTGAAGTTTCAGATTGGATGCACATAGGGGTGGCAAAATGGGTAAAATTTATGGTTATCCGCTCAACTATGTATTAACCCATTATAAATGGGTTGGTTATCAAAAAATAGAAAATCGTAATAAAGTGGGTTTGGCTGCTAATAACTAAGGAGGTCACCCACTCACCAATTAGGTTGTGTTGGGCATGAATTATGTGTTCCACTTGGGATGTGAGACTCTCTCTTCTAAATTTCTATCTTCCTTCCTATTGTATCTTCATAGTAGATCACTCAGCCTGATTCTACTTAAAGAGAGGAGGGGCATAAGTTCTACAAAACGTGTATGTTAAGCATGACGATTGGTTCCTTGCTGCAAGACTAGATTGAGGGCATTCTGCCAATAATGTTTGAATAAGACGAAGGCAATAGGCGTCACTGAACTAGGTACTTTCCGACCAACTGCCCAACTCCAACCAACTTTTTAGAAGATGTTTGCTGCAGATATTTCCTATGGTTTACGGGCGAGAGAAGAGAGCATCACATCAAGTCAATATCAATAGAAAGAGGTACTTCTAACTAATTTTGTCTAACTTGAATGAACTACTGAACTACATTCTCTTCAATCCCTTTCCGGAACCAGCCCTAGACCTCTTCTTTTGAATGTTTTCCGGGGCTACTTTTTCAGTCGCAGGTGCTGCTACAACTAATTGGTTCTTCAGAATCATTTAAAAGTGGTCAAATATGGATCAACCTATATTATCCATCATAAAATATGGATAACCCAAGTATCTACCAATTGCACTCCCCTTAAATCATGTTTGATTGGCTTAAATATTGTTCAAATGGACTTAATTTCCTATAATTTAAGAAAAAATGACTTCCATGCATAAAGGGGAAAAAAATCAAAATTCTCCTTAAATCAAGAAAATATTTTTCAAGACTTTCCTTAAACCTCACCACCCGAAACAGTTCAGACCTGGGATCCGACTCACCCAAGACCCGAATTTTGACCTCTAGACCAGAGCACTCTTATCCAGAAAAATATTTTCTAGAAAAACATGAAAAAAAATTTCTTCATACCAAACACACTCTAAATGGAGAAAAAGAATAAGAAAAAGATCTTGTAATCTGAAGTACTTATTACTTTACATAATAAGAAGCAATGGATTGTATGGATAATATGGGTATCCATATTATCCATTTGGTTTACCCATTTTTATCCATATCAAATATGAGTCTAGTCGAGTTTTTTATCCATTTTCACCTGACTCATTTTCGACCAAACCAAATTCGACTCGACCTGCCCGTTTGTCACCCCTAGTTGTACGCTAGCCATATGCCTGCATATTCTTTAAAATAAATTGGGTGTGTGCTAACCATAAGCCAATAAAATGAAGCACCCTATTTCATCAGTTAGCTATGGAAGGAAATGTAATGAGAAGAAGAAAGATGGTATGGAAGGGGTTGTTAAATAATTAGTGATAATCATGAGATTTTTAATTTTTTTGATAAGTGAGACAGCATTATAGGATGAGGTGTTAGGATACACTAGTGTAAAATCCATCTTAATGTGAAATAGTAAGGCATTACTTTGAGGTACTTTATGGCTGAATTAAAGTGCAATCAGAAATATTTCCTTTTGTATACTCTATTGTATTGTAATCCATCGTCCTGATCTGTTGGAGTATAGATAATTGGTCGACCCATGCAATTCATTGCCAACTTGGTTTTTACACTATAATATCATTCTCCTCTATATCAAATGTACTGGTCTATCCTCACTGTATAACACTATGGTATCAAAGCCCAAGGCAATATATTCATGCGAAAGCATTTTTCACAATTATTGATATGCCTTAATTGTGTTGTTTCCCATTGATTCAGGATGTTGATAACAAACATAATGTCAGAATTTGAGTTATCATGTATTGATCCCTATAAGGATTGAGATTGGATGAAAAGTGATGAGGCTCATGCACACTAATGGTAAGTTCCGATATCCTCTCAATGATTAAGCGAGATACAATGGCCAAGCTAATTTAAGCATGCATGAGTGTGACGAAGGCAAGCTTCCGCGCAATGACTTTTTAGCAAGAAGTTGGAGCAAAGATGAGTCAGCCACATACAACTAAATGCTAGTGCCTAAAAGACTCGTTGTGTTGAATAATGCAGCTGGTAATGGAGAGAATTCTGAGATCAAATGGAATATGCAGCATAACTCACATGAGCTCGGACAAAGTCACCAAGGCAAAATTCCAGAGAGCTCAAAAGATTCCACAATATGACAAAGTTGCCATGAAGGCAGAGAAATGCAAGTAAGAGCTACGCAAGGTGATACCACTTGATAAGATCATGTATTGGTTTTACATGATTAGTACTGAGAACCTTAGTTACTCGGACTATCCAAAATTGTTGCCGCACCCATGTCGGATCCTTCAAAAATGCACTACTTTTGAAGGATCGGACACACACCCGAAGACATTTTTGAAGAGTCCGAGCAACATAGCTGCGAACTTCTTAGTCAATTTTGATCAAGATGAAGCAAGTCTCCTATGTTAGAAAACTCAAGCCAAGGCAGAAATCTATTAAGAGGCCTTGAATTTTCAAGAAATTAGCAACTGTTGATTTTTCCTATGCTTTCAGATATCCAAATATTGATGGTTAAATTCAAACATGGAGGGTTTGAACCAATCTAGATTGCTTGATTAAGACATGCTGACTAGAAGATACAAATTTGATAAGCTTGAATTGTGTGAAGGTTTGGATCTCCAAATGGTGTAGTGTACTAACAATATGCCTATGAACTGATGCACCCGTTCTGATTTATAAGGCATAAAAGGAGAAAAAGAGGATAATAAGTGAGAGGTAGAGAGAGTTATATCCTTACACTAAGTTGTGAAGTCGACTGAACGAATTGTAAGACAACAGTAAAGTATATAATATTTGTACATTTATTGAGTAAATTAGAGTCTGTCTGTAATTTGTATTCTCACTGGATCTTATTATTATACAAGAATTCATCATCACCCACGGCATAATTGGCCGAACACATATTTCCTGATTTCACATTTATTCTTTCTGTATGTTGTTTCCCTGCTCACATCAAATGTACCATTCAATCCTCTCCACGACGTAACAAGATGGGGCCATCCCTTCCAAACAGTGCACCTGAATGCTAATATCATTTATCGACATCAACGGTCAATGTGTTCCTCTTATGCATTCCTGTTATGTCATGACCTCTATAGACATACTTTTTGTTTCTTCTCTCAAAATGTAACAATTTCTGGTTCTTAATTTGGGCATTATTAAACAAAGAGCAAGCTTCTGTGTTAATTCAATCATTTAAATGGAAATATAATTGAGAGTTGTACTACTTGATGCAACTAAACATAAAATCTCCAAATAGTTCAAACATCCCACGACCACAATAAGGGAAAATCCTCAATCCCATCTCCTGACCCACTGAAAAGCCCTAAGAGTTCAAAATTGAGAGTAAACCCTAAAGTCGCCTTAATGGTTCAACACAAAAGATTGAGAGCATTTCATAATTAACTGTAAAGAAGGACTTACTCTGCAGGAGATGACATTGCGAATTCAGAACCCTTAACAGATCTCAAAGGCAATTGACAAGTTGTGTTCCCTAAGCACAAGATATTCAACTTTGGTCGACGACAACAAGGAAATTGCTATTTGTCAATAGCGATTTCAACGAGAATGGAAATTCCAGAATGTATTAGAGTGGGCCACACATTCTAAAATTTGCTTTCTGAAAGTTCAAAGACGGAATTATCTGATAGACCCTTGTACTTGACACCGTTTGTAAGTTGAACCCTTGTACTTATTACTCTATCAACTAAATCATTAAACTCACCAAAACGCAATATTTTAAACCCATCTGACCATTGACCGAGCTTACGTGTCTTTAAAATGGCTGAGTTGGAAAAGTGCATGACTACATGCGTTTTGAAGCAAGTAAATGCAATATTTTATTTTTAAAAAACTCAAAATTATATATATAAATAATAATAAATTTGAAATATTAAAAATCTCAAATTCTTCATCTTCTTCAACCCCAACCCCAACCCCACCCTACCCCTTCTTCTTCTTCTTCTTCTTCAGCCCTAACACATGTTAGCCTGCCCCCATCCCACCGCCCAACCCCCACCCCTACCCCTACCCTTCTCTTTTCTTCTTCTTCTTCTTCTTCTTCAGCAATCGTTCTCGTTCATCACTCCCTCTTCTGTTTCATACCTCACTCTATGTTACTTTCTTTTTCCTTTTTTGACGGACACCCCATCATCACCATCATAAAAAAAAATATTAACAAAGTTTTTGCTAGAAAATATATGCATTCGCCATTTTTATAATCTTAATTTTTTAAGATCTATTGCTCAAGTTTTCAACTTGAAGTTTTCTTGATATCTCTCTTTACCAAATCAAAATAAATAAAGCCCTCCTTTTTGAAGCATACCATTGATTAATTACAGTGAATGATAAATTTTTGTGATTGAAAATTTTTTTGGGTGCAAAGAAGTGAAAATAGTGGAAGCAGACGGTGATTTTTTCATTTTTGGGAAAGGGGTGGGGGTGGGAAAGAGGAAGGTGAAGTGGGGAATGAGAGACATGATTACAGTAAGAGAGAGAAAATTGTATTTTTTTTAATATTATTTATTTTTAAATATTTAATTTCTGATGTGTCTTTAAATTTCTTTTAATAATTATGATGTGTTATTAAAAAATGACATGGAATTCCATGTGTAAAACGACTATACTACACGCACACTCATCAGATAAGAAAGGGGTTTAAAATATTGTGTTTCGGTGAGTTTAAGAGTTCAGTTGACAAATTCATAAGTATAAGGGTCCAACTTACAAACGGAGCCAAGTACAAGGGCCTCTCAGGTCATTCCGCCAAGTTTAAATAAAATAAAACTATTTCTCTAAAATTTTAGATATTTAATAAAATATTCAAATTGGTAAATATTAGCATCATTATAGACAATTCACAATCATTGAGAACTTTTCTAATCACAAATGTTGAATATATTTTTAGATTTTATTTTATGTTTTAAGCATTTTAATTAGGGAAGAAAAAATATTAAGTTTAACATTGGTTTTTTTATTTTAGTTTTATGATAAGAAATTGTCCATTTGTCAAGTAATAAAGTAGTCTCACATAAGTAATATTGGTTATGTGTGTCGTGACCCGCCACATCATCATGCCACATGGCATAAAGTTATTCATGTGGAAGACTTACATTGGAAGAAGAATAGTCCTTAGTGAAATATTCTAGAGATATATGGAGAAATTTTTGGAAGACCTAAGAATTCCATGGATTTACATGGTATGTCCTTAGAACATTCTAGTTGTGTAGACTTTCTAGAATGAGGACTTATTTATAAATATGTAGGGACTTACATAACAATTATTATTTAGATATTTGCCCCTAAGTTAGTAGTATAAATAGAGGGGAAACCATTTGTAAATCAATCAAGCAAGAAAAACAAATCTTTCAAGTCTTGAGTAATACAAAATCCTTCTTAAGTAATTCTCTTGTGTCTTTCTTCATTCCCTTAGCGATCTAGTGTCGAAAAGGCTTACTTGAGCTTGCAAGATTGTGAAAGACTCGTGAGCGAGTTGTCAAGTGTCGCACGTGCTTAGTAGAGTGTAAGTCTGTGACAAAGTGGTATCAGAGTCAAGGTTGCTAAGGGAATGACAAACGAGGGAGACATCAACGCTTCTAGCACCACCAACGTCAGGCAGGATGGTGGAAAGAAGCACTGAAAGGGAAGGAAGAACCTTAAGAGTAACGAGGAATTGTTTCTCGACCCTACACCAAGTGAAGCACTGACATCTCACCCACTTTCGACCACTGAAGCGAGTGACAATGGACGTGATGAGGAGCCCATTGACGTCACGTCCAGAGTAGAGTGGATCGCGAGGGTTGACACGGTGAGGAAGGATGTGGAGATCTTAGGCAAGCGCTTGAACAGGGTCGATGAGAAGTTCAAGACTCTTGAGGACTTCACCCTTGAAGAGAATGACAGCATCCGCAAAGAGTTGGATGCGCGTAGGCATGCATAATATGAGATGAAGCAAATCATCATCTTCTTGGAGTGTCGGCTCATGGATGCATTAAGTACGATTAAAACCATGAAGGCCGAGATGGAAGCACTCAAAAAAGGAATGGAAGTTGGAAGATCTGCGACATACAATGGAGATAGGAAGGCCAAGATTGAGGCTCCCAAAACACCAATGTTCAAAGGTGTTCGTGACGCACAAGAGGTGGAGAATTTCATGTGGTATTTGGAGAATCACTTCAAGTGCAACATGGTGAAGAGTGATGAGAACAAGATCAACACGGTGGTGTTGTACCTCTCAAAGATGGCCATGCTATGGTGGAGGCGAAAGGAGTTGGAAATAGGGAAGGGCCTTTGCACCATGAACACATGGGAGCAATTTCGAGTGGAGTTCAAGAAGAATTTCTTCCCTAACAACGTCATCTATGAGGCAAAGCGCAAATTTAGAGAGTTGAAGCAGACAAGTAGCATTCGAGCATATGTGAAGTAGTTCACCACCCTCACGCTTCAGATTCCTAACCTCATGGGTGAAGATATCTTGTTCCACTTCATGGATGGGCTGCAAAATTGGGCCAGGATGGAGTTGGAGAACTGAAAGGTCAGGACTATTGATGAAGCCATCAAACAGGTTGAAAATTTGACATACTTAAAGCATGACAGAGGAAGAGAAGAGGAGATGAGAGGTAGTCATGACTAAGGTGGGGGAGAACATCAAAGCGATACTTAGAAGAAGGCAGAGACTACAAAGAGAAACAGTTGCTACATATGTGGTGGGCCGCATGGCTATGCAAGATGTCCTGAACTAAAGAACCTTGGTGTCATATTATGGGAATGGAATGAGAAAGATGCACAAGAACCAGGGAAAGGTTCGAGAACGACACAATTAGGCCTGATTGGACTATGCGGAGCTATCACAAAGCAATCAGAGCAGCCAAAAGAATACGGTGCACAATACATAGACATCATGATCAATAGAAGACCCATTTGTACTATGGTCGATACAGGTGCATAGGCAAATATCATGACCAAGACCGCAACAACAAAGTTGGGGTTACGGTACAGTCCAAGTAAGACCCACCTCAAAACGGTCAATGCACCACCAACTCCTGTGTGCGGAGTCACTCATGGAGTAAGCATCACGCTAGGCAAGTGGCAAGGTAAAACTAATTTTACTGTTGCTCCTTTAGACATCTTTGACATAATTCTTGGGCAAGAGTTCTTCCAAAAATGTTATACAATGATTGATCCCTACCTCTAACGACTCTTGGTCATGGAGCAAGAAGGATCATGAATGGTGCCACTGGTTAAGGTACCAAAGACGAAAGTAAAAGCTCAACTATCGGCCATGCCTCTTGGGAAGGGCCTTAAGAAGAAGGAGTCGACGTACATAGCCATTATGAGAGTGAGACCAGACGTGACTAAAGGGACTTTACCACCATGTATAGAGAAAGTTCTAGAAGAAAACAAAGGTGTGATGTTTGAGGAGTTGCATAAGGGAATTGATCGAGTCAATAGAGTATTGGTCGTGCGTGTGAGAAGACAAGATTCAGTTGTCCATGCAGCAGTAATGCGCCACGGTCGTCGTAACATTAAGTGGGGGAGAGTGTCATGACCAGACATGTCATCATGCTACTTAGTCACCACGTGGAATAAAGTTATCCATGTGGAAGACTTATATTGGAAGAATAATAGTCCTTAGTGAAATATTCTAGATATACATGGAGAAATCTTTGGAAGACCTAAGAATTCCATTGATTTACATGGAATGTCATTAGAACATTCTAGTTATTTAGGGTATTCTAGAATGAGTACTTATTTGTAATTATGTAGGGACTTACATAACTATTATTATTTATATATTAGCCCCTAAGTTAGGGATTAACGTATCAACTACACCTCATCTGATACTAGGCGTAGACAATCGTTAAGCAGTATAAACCCAACAAGAGCGTTGGGGTTGATCCCACAGGGAGCAGTCTTATTTTTAATTCAAGTATGAAGTTAAAATAATGATTTCCGTAGCTGAAGGAATAGAGATTATCGGAAACTATTAATAAAATTAGAAGGGTGACATCAATGTCAGGGTTAGGGGTTTTAGATCAGGAAATTATCTCAACAATTAATTAAGAGAGATCAAATAGGGGAAAGATGCTTGGGGGATTGACTAATCAATTGCTAAACTCAACTCAATGGGTGTTAATTGATAACCAACAGTACTGACTCTTCGTGGGTAAGATGAACTTTAGATGAGGTACTTTTCTCTCGAACAACTACCTCGCTTCAATTGAGTTCTCTCGAACCTCAATGTGCTAAACATGGAGAACAACCCACAACCTCACTACATTCACTCTCTCGAGCTGAATACATAGAATGGATCTTGGGATTCACTCTCTCAAGCTAAACCCACCATGACCCAATAACTACGAGTGCCAACTTATCACCTTAGTTTCAAACTTCTCTCTCAAGCAAGCATAAAACACTAAATTATATTGAAATAAACACACAATAGAGCAATTAAACCACAACAATAAGTCAGACCCACTTCAAATT